>CAUDNR010004149.1:29870-42732 GCA_958430865.1 Entrophospora sp. SA101 | reverse complement strand
GAGAGGCTCAGAGAGCTGATTTACTTTTTCGTTCATATGTTTTTTGCATATAGACGAATGAAAAGTCGCATAAAATTTAACAAAATGTGTCTCCTTTTAAGCAAATAAAAATTGGTGTAATTTATATGAAAAACCAAGAGAGAGAGAGAGAGAGAGAGTTAAATTTTGTAAAAAAAAAAAAAGGGGGAATTAGGGCAAATAAAAAGTGCTAAAAATCCTTATATGAGTTTAAGTAATCAAATCAATAAAATCAAAATTGCCTTATTCGGTAATGTCTGAGTTGTCAGATCGATAAAATTGCTCCGTTATATCGGAGGAGGATTCTTGGCTTGGCTAATTTGGAAGTCAGAGTATATGTTTTCTAAGCAAACTCCCACCCAGGTATTTAGAATGTATGTTCGCGAATGAAGCACAAAAAATGTTGATACTTTGTTAAGCATCGCTTTAGTAATTGGTTTTGTTTTTGCTTTAATATTCACCTACTTTTATCTTTCCGGAAAATTAGTTGAATGGTTAGTTAGAATTGAAATTCCAGCTAGTCAGCAAGACCAAATCTTTCAAAACAAAAACTATTCATTAGATGAAAAAACTAACTACACCGTAGAAAAAATTGATAATTTAGAAATAACTGGCTTTCGGGGTTCTTCTTATGTTTCTTTAAAGGGAATGATTGCTTTAAAAAGTAAAGAAAAAAACACTAAACAAATTGCTTTTATTCTCCATTCGCATAAGCAAACTTTACAAGATTATTTAATGGCTAATAAATTCAAAGACTATTTGCCCCAAACTAATGTTCAATTTCGAGAAAGAACTTTCTTTACTTGGCAAAAGTTTTTGGCTCTGGTATTAGTGGTGGCGAGTGTTGGATTTTTCTGAAATAGATACCAAAAGGGCAAACAGTTTCCGGACACGGCAATTGGAGATATTTTGTCGGGCGAAAACGAAGCGAGAAAGAAACAGGCCCAAGAGGAAGAAGCCAAAAAGCAAGCGGCCGAAGAAAGAAAAAAATATATTATTGATTCCCAAGATGTTAAAACTACTTGAAGCCAAATTGGCGGCTTAAAAGTTGCCAAAGACAGATTGAAGTTAAACGTAGCATTAATTAAAGAAAAGAGAAAAAACAAAAAATTTCCCATCGAACCCGAACATGTGCTCCTTTATGGTCCACCCGGCACTGGCAAAACTTTACTAGCCCAAGCGGTAGCCAAGGATTCGGGTTCTTTCTTTGCTTACGCGACTGGTGGACAATTTGCTGGTAAAGACCGAAAAGAAAAAGAGGAAAGGATAAAACTGTTTCTGAGCGGAGTAGTTAAAGAAACCAAAGGCGAACCCTGTATTTTATTTATTGACGAATTCGAAAAAATGAGCGAGGGCGAAGAAAGTAGGGAAAAATGCACAGAATGAAACACCATTATGGATGGGATTGATAAGAAAAAATATCTGGGCATTACTATTATAGCCGCTACTAACAAAGCCGAACAAATTGATTTAGCTCTCTTTCGTTCGGAAAGATTTGGCAAAAAATTATTAATTACTTTTCCGGAAAAAGATGAATTAAAAGATATTGTTGAAACCACTCTAAACTCATTTTATGACGAAGTTCACCCAGATGGACCCGGGCTTTTTGGCAACAAAGATAAGGCAGTTTTTGTGAAAGAATTTTCAGCTTTTATTTTTAAAGAAATCACCGAAAATAAAGAGTACGAAATAGACCCAAACGAATTAGTTGGAGGTCGAGAATTTGATGAGAAAACAGGAAGAATGAAAAGAATAAAAGTATTTGACGAAGAAGAAGTTCCTCCTCGTCCTTTATTTGTCGGAGCCGACATCAGAAAAATAATTTACAAAGAGGCGCCGGCCATTGCCTATTCGCGGGGAAGAAAAGCTATCAATAATGAAGATTTCAAAAAAGCGATAAAATATACATTTGAATATAACCGAGCCCAGGGTCTCCAACAAAAAGAAATGAGTAAATTCCTCAAGGAAATGCTGCGCATAAAAGGAAAAGACAAGTCAGCAGGAATGTATTATAGATATTAAAATAATGATTGAAACTTAGGCTTTTTTTGCTGCGAAATAATAAAAATTGCTCTTGGTTCAGAGGTTAGTTTAGAAAAAATGCTATTAAAAACTAAATTACATAACATGGATAAGCAAAAAGAATTCACTAAATTTCAGTTTCAAGTTTACCAACTTTGTACCCAAATACCCCCCGGCTATGTTTCAACTTACAAAAAAATTGCCGAAATTTTGCGGAGTTCTCCCCGAGCAGTAGGGCAAGCTTTACGAAAGAATCCTTTTGCTTCCGCAGTAGTTCCTTGCCACCGGGTGATTGAAACAAATTTTTTTCTTGGTGGTTATCGCGGAAAAGAACTAAATATCAAAAAAAAGAAATTAGCCAAAGAAGGAGTTTTTTTCACCCCCAAAGGCTACCTCCAAAAAGATTTACGAGCAGAAAAGATTTTTAAAAATTTTATGGCTTCATAATAAGGAAAACAAAAAACTTAATTATATTATAAAATTTTAACTATTATGAATAAAGAAGAAAATGAATTTCGGACAGTGCTTGATACTTTTTATAATACGCTTGAACCATTGGAAGAATATATTGGAAAAATGGGTTATTATTCTGATTGAGAAAGTAAAAGACAAATTTACCGAAAATCGATTGCTGACAGTGATAGCACAGCCGAAGTATTTGAAGACGTGTTTTTAACTGATTTGTTTATCACAGCAGCGTCAGTTAAAGACAAAAACGAACCTTTTCGCAAAAAAATCCAAGAGGAGTATTATAAGTGAATAAATGCAGTTGAAATTGACGCTGACAATTGCCCGAAAAAATTAAAACACTATTTATTCGAAATTAATGAAATATTAGAAGGAAGGTGAGAAAATTTTGTTAAACAAGTGAAAGAAGAAGTCGCCAGAATTGAAATTGACTTAAACAAACCCGAAAATAGAAAATTACTGAATGAAGTTTTTACTGGCGTCCACGATATATTAAGTCACCCACCAGAAAGAAAAAAAATTGATATTAAAGGCGATGCCAAAGCCGGCAAAGAAACTTTTCAACAAATTGCCACAGAAATTGCTGCTGAACACCAAAATTTTCGTTTTTTTCCGCAAAAAGAGGAACAGCAAACAAAAGAAAATACTAGCAAAAAACAACCAACAGTTAACCAAGACAATAACAACAAAGGCAATTTTCCCACAAAATTAATTGTTTTTGGCGCATTTTTACTTAGTGGTCTTGTTTTAATTGGCTATTTATTTTGGAGAGAGAGAGAGAGAGAGAGCAAAGAGACGAAAAAGTACAAAATAAAAATTGAATAGAGTAAAATTTT
The DNA here is from genome assembly GCA_958430865.1 of Entrophospora sp. SA101. Classification (NCBI taxonomy): domain Eukaryota; kingdom Fungi; phylum Glomeromycota; class Glomeromycetes; order Entrophosporales; family Entrophosporaceae; genus Entrophospora; species Entrophospora sp. SA101. Next base: position 39,388 of record CAUDNR010004149.1, on the reverse strand, counting down.
AATCAATGACCGAAAAATCAAGTAAATTATTAGCCAAAGTTCGTGGCACCCAAGATATTTTACCAACCCAGGCACTTCTTTACCAACAAATTCAACAAATTACTCAAAATATTCTCAATCATGCTGGTTATCAACCAATTATTTTACCTACTTACGAACACCGAGAATTATTTACTACTTCCGTTGGTGAAACTACCGATATTGTCCAAAAGGAAATGTTTACTTTTTCTGACCGTAAAGGAAGGCAACTAGTTTTGCGTCCGGAGGGAACTGCTAGCACTGTGCGCTTAGTTTGTCAAAACAAATTAGTTGATCCTGGATATCCCTTGCGATTGTATTATTGAGGAAGCATGTTTCGTTACGAAAGACCTCAAAAAGGACGCTATCGAGAATTTTGGCAACTAGGAATAGAATTAATTAATGCTGAAGGAATAATAGCAGACGGAGAACTATTTTTATTAATTAAGCAAATTATCAAAATTTTTGATTTAAAAAAAAACACTGTCCTACATTGAAATTACCTTGGCAGACCAGAAACTAAAGAAAAATATAAAACAATATTGAAAGAGTATTTAAAAAATAAGCAAATTTGCTCCGATTGTCAAAAACGTTATCAACTTAATCCTTTACGGATTTTGGACTGTAAAACTTGTCACTTAGACGGTCTTCCTTCATATAAAAAAGTATTGACAGAAAATGATTTGGTTTATTTAGAAGAATTGACCAAAAGTTTAAATAATTTAGAAATTAATCACTTTTATAATGAACATTTAGTGCGCGGACTAGACTATTATACTGGAATGGTTTTTGAACTCTTGCTGAATGACGAAGAGCAAGTAGTTTTAGGAGGAGGCAGATACGATCAGCTTTTTCAGCAGTTAGGCAATGTTAATTTACCAGCCGCCGGATTTGCTTTGGGGGTCGACCGCTTAGTTAATTACTTATCTATCACGGATAAAAAAAATTGTCTAAAAACTGATATCTTTTTTTTGATTTTAGAAAAAGCAGCTCATCCATTAGTTCTATCTTGGCGAGAAAAATTAAGTGAAAATTATAAAACCATCTCTAACTTAGAAGTTAAAAAAGTCAAAAATGTCTTCAAAAATATTAATTATTACTCTCCTCGCTTGGCGGTTATTATTGGAAAAAAAGAACTAAAAGAAAAAGAAGTATTAATAAAAGACTGTCAAGAAAAAAAAGAATTTGTAATTAAACACGAAGAACTAGTTAATTGAGTTTGTAATCATCTATTAGCAAAAAAATCAACTTAATGACTGTATAATCTAGCAAGAAAAAAAATGAAGACTATTAAATTGTTAGAAAAGTGAAGAGCTATCGGTCATAGTATATTACAATCTTTTTTTCGATAAATATAAGCAAGGGCAAATCCCATTATTAGATAAGGAAGTACAAGAATTACGTTTTGTTCTCCTCGATAATGAGCAAAACCGAAAGTAAGAGTAGAAATTAAAACACTGAGGTAATTTTTTCCAAAGGTTTCAAAAACTAATCAACGAAAAACTAATTCTTCAAATAAAGGAGCCCAAATTACAGTTCGGAGACCAAATAATGCTAGACCCCAAAAGGATGATTTTTGCTGCTGAAGTTGTTCTTCTCAGAGTTGTTGGTTAAGAGGCTTTTCAATTTGCTTTCCTCCTGAAAGATGTCGTGCCAAATTAGTTAATAAGCCAGATAAAATAGACAAGATAAAAACGTATAATAGAGTGGTGCCAATAATTTTCCATTTTTCTTTTTTTCAAGAATGAATTATTTTTTCTTTTTGCTGACGGAAAGCTAAAACTGTTAAGCCAACCGTAACTACACCAACAAAGCACCAATAAGGAAAATTAATTGAAAGACTTTTTCTTATATTATGAGAAAGAGAGAGAGAGAGAGAGTTTGCTGAGAAGCATATCATAATAAGTATTTTTAACTAAAAACAGAAGTAAAATTTAGAATATGAACAAGAAAGTTTGCTTTGATTGTGGTCGAGACATTCCTCAAGGTAGAGAAGTAAGATTAAGAGAAGATGGACTTGGCTGAGGAGTTGGTGGCGGTCGATATGGAGGAGGCTGAGGTGGAGGTGGCGGTTGAGGAAGTAGCGGAGACGCTGCTTTTCTTTGAATCTGCACTTCTTGCTACCGAAAGCGGAAAAGAAAAAGAATGATTATTTTTCTGATTTTGATGGGGATTTTTGTTGCTATATTTTTAGGAAGCCTCATTTGAACTTTAATTAGGATAAGGAAACATTCTTAAAAATTCTTTGAAGAAAAATTACTTTATTACTATTATCATCAATTTCTAATACCAAGCCATTGAATTGCCCTTGACCTTTTTCACAAGGACGCATTGGCGAAGACAAGTTGTATTTACTTCTTTGGATAATTCCAGCTGGTTCAGCACCAATAATTCCTTCACTGGGTCCGGTCATTCCCAAATCTGTAATAAATGCGGTTCCGGGAGGTAATATTCTTTCATCAGCCGTTTGGACGTGAGTGTGGGTTCCTCACAGAGCCGTAATTTGTCCAGCAAAACAATAAGCAAATACTGCTTTTTCAGCAGTGGCTTCAGCATGAAAATCTACCAAATGAATATCAGAATCGTCATTTTCTAAGAGTTTTTCTAAAGCAAAATAAGGATTTTCAGCAGGGGGCATAAAAGTAATTCCAATTAAGTTAGTAATTCGAATTTTTTTGTTTTTTCATTCTTTTAAAATGGTTCCCTTGCCTGGATGGAAGGGATTAGAATTGAGTGGTCTGATTAAGTCTGAAAATTTATCATCAATATCTTTTTGGGTCTCTTCTAAATGAAATATGTGATTGCCTGAAGTCATTATGTCAATGCCGTAAGATTTTAATTCTTGATAGTGTTTAAAAGAAATTCCTTTGCCATGGGTAGCATTTTCAACATTAGCAATTACCAGATCAATTCGGTATTCTTGTTTAATTTCGTCCAAGTAGTTTTTAATGATTTTTCTTCCTATTTTGCCAAAAATATCACCAATTGCCAAAATTTTCATTAACTGTTTTTTAGTAGTTGCCACCACGAAAATAAGAAAAATTAATTGGTCTGCACGATTTTTTTTGAAATTAACAGAATATATTGGTCAACAAGAAAGGATGATTTTTTCCTGGGGGGGGTAGTTTTCTTTTTTGTTTATAGCATAAAATATCCTCGCAGAATTTATATTTAATTTTCTCTACCGGATTAGCGTTATAAGGCAAGCCAATGTTTGTTCCTTTTTAACTAAAAATTTTATATGGGACAAAGAAGAGTAGTTTGTGGTAATTGTAATAAGAAACAAAGCAAATGCGTATGTGGTGGTAAGAAAAAGAAATAAATCTTATAAATAAGAAATTCAGATACATGGCAAAACTAAAAACAATAAATTTAAAAGAATTGAGACTCAAAAACTTCTCAAACTTAGAAAAAATAAATAGCCTAGACTTTTCGCTAGCAGAAGCAGATAAATATAGAATGGCAAAGAATGAAGAAGTTCTCCCTTTTGTTAGCGAAAAATCTTATTATAAACAAAATAAAATTATGGAAAATGACAAACTTTACCAAACAAAGTTTTTGCCTTATGTAAATATCATTAAAGACATTGAAGAAGATAAAAATCCTTTTGTTAGTAAACAAGAAATCAATTGAGAGAAAAAAATAGATAAAGATAAGTTCGAACCTAGCAAAGACTTAAAAAAAGAGATAGTTCCATTAACTTTTAAGAAACATTTCTATCAAGTAGTACAGAAAGATATTTTAAAAATGGCAGTAGAAAGCCCCAACAAATTGCAAAGTTTAATTGAAAATGTTCAAATCGAGATTCAAAAGGATGCTTTCCTTTTTCTTGATAAACAAGTTAAAGAAATGGTTTGCCAAATTGATAATTATGCTAGCAAAGCAAGAATAATAAAAGTTTCCAAGGATTTTCAAAAAAATGCCCAAGTGCTTAAATGAATAATTGATACTAGTTTATTAATGCAATATAATTCCCATAGTTGAAATAGAAACAAGCAAAATACTTCCTGCACCGAAAATGAACAATTATTAATTATTGATAGTTCACTACATAAGCAAATTGAATTAGAAGAATATAAGGAAGAAGAGAGACATTATAAAGACGGCAAAACTTTTCCTCTGCCACTTCGCAGGATTTGGGGACAATTTTACTCTGTAATTATTGCTCCTCTAGAAAACAATTTTAAGTTTATTGTCATGGATCGAAAAACTCTGATTGGTTGGTATAAATTCCAAAAGTTAGAAATTAAACATGACGAAGAGCACAAATTTACTTATTTCTTGAGAAGCATTTATGGTGGTTTTAAGCAAATGCCTTACTTAAATGCCATGGCTTTCGTTCAAAAAGATTAGCAAAAATGATTAACCTAATTTGAGCCATGACTGAAGATTACATAATTGGTCAAGATAACTCTTTGCCTTGAAAAATTAAAGAAGAAATGCAATATTTTGCTCAAATTACTCAAGGACACGCTATATTAATGGGTCGAAAAACTTTTGAAAGTATTGGTAAACCTCTATCTAAAAGACACAATATTATACTTACCAAAAATCAAGAATGGGCAAAAAAGATGAAATTAAAACATCCGCAGTTAGTAATAGAAAATAACCTTTCTCTAACCATTCAACAATTTACTAACAAACCTGAGCGGTTATTTATTATCGGTGGCAAAGAGATATTTTATCAAACTTATTCTTTTGCTGACCAATTATTTATTTCTCTAATTAAAAAAAAGTATCCCGGCAATATTAAATTAGATTTTTTTCCAACAATAATTAAAGACTTTCAATTAAAAGAGCAAAAAGAATTTCCGCAATTTGTGGCTAAAATTTATGTTAAAAAGAATTAAAAATTGCGAATTTATTTTCTTTTTCGCTTCAAAAATATAATCAATATGTCGAGTTGCCTATTTTGTCAAATTATTCAAAAAAAAATACCTGCTTACATCGTAGATGAGGACGAAAATTGTTTAGCTTTTTTAGACATTAATCCTGCTAGTGAGGGACATACTTTAATTATTACTAAAAATCATGTTGAAAACATCACTAAACTAGAACAAAGCAACTGAAGCAACCTTTTTCCTTTTTTTCAAAAGATAACTAATAAATTACAAAAAACTTTTCAGCCCCACGGATTTAATTTTATTACTAACATGAATGAAGAGGCTTATCAAAGCGTTTTTCATTTTCATTTACATATTATTCCTAAATACCAAAAAGACCAAGGATTTATTTGAAGTGTTCGGAAAGAAAAACCAATTGATTTAATTCAAGCCGCAAAAAAGTTAAAGATAATTTTATAATGACAGTTACGAGCAATCAATATAATCAACTTTTACCGCCAAAATAAACAAAAATATCGAGTGAGACTCCATGGTAAAATCAGGTTTTGACTAGAAAAACCAAGTCTGAAATCACTATCAAAAAAGTTCAAAGTCGAGTTTCGCAAGCAGAAAGAAAAGAAATAAGAACAGAGATTTGTTTTGCAAACTTGAAACCAGAAAAAAGCCAAAGTGGAGTAAATAAAGAAAAAGTCGGGCAATTTGCCGCCCAAATAAGAAAATTACGCCGGCATCGTCCTTACAAACTCAAAGGAGTTTATTACCAGGAGGAAAAAATTAAATTAAAAGCCGGAAAGACCCTTAACAAGTAAAAATAACTATTATGGTAACTCAAACAAACGAAAAAGATTGAAAAAAAACCTTCCAAATAACCTAAAAATTAATATATAACAATAACTATTATGACAACTTTACAAGAATATTTAAATTGAAAGTATCCAGCTAAGGAGGATAAAGAGAGAGTGAGGGTGATTGATACTAAAAAAATTAACCAAGAAAGAAAAAACCAAGGCATTACTGAATGACTAGAAGGAGGAGAATTAGATTTGAGTGAATATGTGGGTTTAGAGAAAATATGTGTTTCAGAATATTTAAGATCCTCACTAACTAAACTAACTTTGGGAAATCATCCGAATTTAACTGAACTTAATTGCTCCCGTAATCAACTCCCCAGCCTTGATGTGTTGGGTTGTCCTAATTTAACTGAACTTTATTGCTACAATAATCAACTGACCTCCATTGATTTATCCAAGTGTCCTAATTTAACTGAACTTTATTGCCCCGGTAATCAACTGACCTCCATAGACTTCTTAAAACAACTACCTCAACCCGAGAAATTAATTAGATTAGGACTTGCCAATAACAATATTGAACCAACTAATTTGGAGTTTTTGCGACCTTTTATTAATCTTACTTTTAAACTAGCCTTGGGAAATGACAGCCCAAAAAACAACATCCTCAATCGTTTCTATGGCAGTTTAGAACCATTAAGGGACATGACTAAATTAAAAGGATTGTGTATTGATGGCACTGATGTTGAAGAAGGATTGGAATATTTGCCGACTAGTATTGAAAGACCAAGCAGTTTTGACTGTTCCCCCAAACTCCCCAACCAAAAAGTAGCCAAAATCCAAGACCAAATGAGACCCTTTAACTACGACATAGCAGCCTGACAATTAGCCCACTCCGAAAAAATGCTAATTGCTAGACCGGAATTATTCACCAATCCCAACAGCAAAGAAAAATGATTAACTGCCTTGGAAAATAAAATAAAACAAAGCCAAGAAGCCTTAAATTATATTATCCAAAATGAACCTAATAAAGAAGCAAAAATAGTTCGTTTAGAAACCCAAATTAAAATCTTAAAAGAGATAGTGGAACAAGAAAGAGAAATCCACCAAGATAGCATGAAAGCCATGGATAATTTTTACCAGAACAATCCACCGCAAGAAAATACTAGATTAAAGAATATCCTCAAAGTGTTTGAAAAAGATTATTTAAAACTTAACCGGGAAAGACAAGTTTATCAACAGGAAAACAAGGAATTAAAACAAAGCCTAGAAGTAGTTAACAAGATAGCAGAGCAAGAAAACCAACCCAAAGAAACCAAAGACCAAGCAACTCAAACCGACATTACTAACCAAGATTTCGAACAACTAGCACAACAGCAAACTATTCAAACAAAAGACCAACAAATTAAAGAGTTAAAACAAAAATTAACCCAATTAGAAAACCAACAGCAACAAACCGAACCGAGAACTGAAATTGTTCCGAAAACTAATTTTAATAATTAACATATGAATATAAGCACAGAAATAAATATAATTAATCAAAAACAAGAAATAGTGGGTAATTTACCTTTGAATTCAGAAATTTGACAATTACCTTATTCGGCTCATGCTGTTTCCTTGGTTGTTCGTAGTTATTTAAACAATCAAAGGCAGGGAACTAGCAAAACAAAAAGCCGCGGAGAAGTAAAAGGCAGTACCCGAAAAATTTATCGACAAAAAGGAACAGGTGGGGCTCGTCATGGTCAACGTTCTCAAGTTCCAGGTAGAGGAATAGCTCATGGACCTACCGGCAAAGAAAATTATCATTGTCAAGTCAATAAAAAAGTAAGAAAAAAAGCTCTCCAGTCAGCACTCAGTAAAAAAAATGAAAAAGGAGAAATAATGGTTATTGACAAAATAAGTTTTTCTGAATACAAAACCAAAGAGGCAAATAAACTACTCACCCAACTAAAATTAAATGAAAAAAAAGTCTTGATCATCTTTTCTATGCAAGAAAGCAAAAATGAAGAAGTAAAAAGAGCATTTCGTAATCTACCAAAAGTGGCAATGACTAGTAGCAAATTAGTTAATACTTATTCAATGATAACTCATTCAATTTTGCTTTTCACGCAAGAAAGTTTTAATGAAACGGAGAAAAGATTAAAAAATAACCATGATTAAAGAACAAATAATTCAACAATACGTTTTAAGCAAAAAAAGCCAAGAGCAACAAGAAAAAGAAAGAATTTACTCTTTTTATGTTCATCCCAAAGCCAACAAATTTCAAATTAAGCAAGCAATAGAGTGATTTTACAAAGTCAAAGTAAAAAAAGTTAGAACTTGCCGAGAAAAACCAGTCAAACAAAAAGTTAGTTTATTACGTAAATTTCCAGGAAAATTTTATACTAAATTGCGCAAAAAAGCCTTTATTCAATTAATTTCTGGTTATAAATTAGGGTAGAATATTATAGAGAAATTATCTCTCTTTACTTGGCTTGAATTAATTTCTGTTAACAGTTTCTAGGAAAGCATTTAATACTTTTTTGGCGGTCTCTTTACTTTTTTTTAATTATAGTCTGAACCACCGACCGCTTTTTACGCCATGTCAAATTCAACCAGCAAAAGCGACAACCAGTAAAGTTGCCAAGGAGTACCAAAATCATTTTTTTGCTTTCTCATTATCTTTTTTGAGTCAATAATAAAAAGCCACCGTTAACCCAAATAAGAATCAAGCAATAAAGACATAAAGAGGGATTATTAAAACCCAGGGTCAATTTTGGGGTCATTGGATGTTGTCAGTCATTAATTTATTTTTTTCATTTTCTCAAGCCAGTGAGTAACGACGAAAAGTTAACTAATTCTGCCATTCCTTTATTCTCAAACTCATTTATAAAATTGTTGTTTCTGGACTTGTTGTTGAGAAACTTCGGCTTCGGTCGCTTTGGTCTCAACTTTCTTACTTTTGTTGGTTCGTTGGATCTCTTCTATTTCCATATCATCAGAAATATCAGTTATTTGAGGATTAACAGGGACTTGATTGTTATCTTTTCAAACTTTTTTCTTTTCTGTAATAGTATCTCCTTCTCTTTTTCAGTGATAAACAGTATTGGTGGGTTCCTCAAATGGTTCACCTCATCCTTCTCATTGCTTATAATAGCCAAATTCTTCTTCAATTTCCTCCGGAAAATTTGCTTCCGTTTGGTGAGAATTATCTTTCTCATTTTGTGAATTAGGAGGCAAGGTAGGAATTGTTTTTGGGAAATTACCCAAATTTTTCTCTTTCCATTGCTTGTCCCTCATTTTTTCGACAGAATGAACAAAAGGAGCTTGGTCGACTCCTTCTTTCTTTTCCTTGGAAGAACGAAAGATAGCAGACTTCTGAAACTGCATATTTCCTCTGCTATCTTCTATTGCTTTATATTCAACCTCATTAGAAGCATCTCCCCAAAAGGTGTTTTTTAGTTCTCCATGACGAATAATATAAGTTTTTTTGCTTTCATCATAGATATAATCAGTGCCTTCTTGATACTCTTGAAGTTTGTTCTTAAATTCTTGAATGTTAGTCATACTTTATTTTTATCCTCCTAACTTCTTTTTCTATATACTCATCCTTGTTGAGTATAAGGAGTGCCATGCGACTCAGTTCCTTGTCGGATATAGGCATCAAGTTCATACTGTCCATCACTTCTTTCTACTCTATCAGCAAGTCGATCAGCAAAAGATTCTGCTTGCTCTCTACTTAAAGACATTTGTCCCGATGAACTACTAGAAACGGCTGTTGAAGCCGAAGTTTTTTTCCATTTCATCCTTACTATATTTTTTAACGTAAACATAACGACAAGTTTAAAAAATCCAAATTGAAAAGATCCAAAACCCCTTATGAATGCTT
>CAUDNR010004149.1:19229-29860 GCA_958430865.1 Entrophospora sp. SA101 | reverse complement strand
AATTGTCATTTTCACATGGCTTTTTACCTCATATAGATATTTTTAACACCAATTAAGAATTTTTTCTTTAAATTTGGTTGTTGAGTGATTGAATGTCCGGCGAAAGTTAGGTTTGGGCGAAAAGTGAGGAAAAATAAATTGTGAGAAATGCAGAGCACAAATTCAGCCATTTAAGAAAGAGAATTTGACAAAATGCTAAAAGTTTGCTTAAGTATACCCTACTACTGTATTACTATTAAGAGAGAAAGAGAAGAAAAAATTGGCTAAACAAAACTTCGGACACCAATTCTAATTTTTGCTGTAAAATTCTATATTATTGCCAAAATAAAACAATAGAGGTGTAGTTTAATGGTAGAACCGCAGTCTCCAAAACTGAAAATGGGGGTTCGATTCCTCTCACCTCTGCCAATATTCAAATCATAAACTGTAAAAAATAATTATATATATGTTAACTGATCCTGTTGCTGATATGTTTACTTGTTTACGAAATGCTAACCTGCGACAAAAACGTACAGTTGTTTTTCCTTATTCTCGTTTCAAACTAAGCATCTGTAAAAAATTAGAAGAAAACAATTATCTAACTCAATATTATGTAGATGAAAATAACAAAAAAATCAAAGTAGAGATTAAATATTTTAATAAAGATAGTTTGCTACACGAAATTAAAAGAATTTCCAAACCTTCTCAACAAATTTATTTAAGTTTGCCCCAAATTAAAAAAAAATGCTTGGGGAGAAGAATTTATTTGCTTTCTACTTCTCAAGGATTATTGACCCATCGCGAAGCCTTGAAAAAAAAAGTGGGAGGAGAATTAATTGGTTTTATTAGTTAATTATGACAGTTGTTAATCGTGGTTTAGTTATCCCTGAAAACACTCAGGTAGTTATCAAAGAAAAAGAACAAAAAATTGAAATTAGCGGTTCAAAGGGCAAATTAGAATTGGAAATCTTCCCAGAAGTAAAAGTAATTCAAGAAGGAAATAAAATCTTTACTAAAGAAATAGAAACAAATAGAGGTTCAGTTGCCAGAAAGGCACATGCCTTGGCTGGAACTATGAATTCATTAATTTACAGCGGAATTAAAGGCGTTCAAGAAAAACACCAAAAAAAACTAGATATCAAAGGGACTGGTTATAAAGTATTGTCAAAAGGTAAAGAACTAGAATTTACTTTAGGTTTTTCTCATTCTATTAAAATGGCAATTCCGAGTAATTTAGAAATAACTTGTCCGAGCAATACTCAATTAATCATTCAAGGAATAAGCAAAGAAGAGGTGGGGCGATTTGCCGCCAAAATTGAAAATTTGCGTCGACCTAACCCTTACAAGATGAAAGGAATCTATCGAGAAAATGCCATTATTAAACTAAAACCTGGAAAAACACCTAATAAGTAAAAACGAATGAAAAGAATGAGGAATGTTTTTAGTATTCGTCCGCATGTTCCCTCATTCGACATATAACATAAAAAAAATACAAGATATTTGCACGCGTATAAGAGCCATTAAATTTAACCTAATTTTTTTACCTATAAGTATATTTTACGCTTTTCTTCATAATAGCAAAATTATATAGAGATAAAAAGATAGCTACGGAGCATTGTTCACTAAACACAAATTGACCAAGACTTTATCTCTAAAAATTATATATCATGCCAAAAGTCTTAGTCAACCAAAACGGCTTCCCTCAACCTCTTCTCGCCAAATGCTTTCAATGTAAAAAAGACTTCCTAGTTAAATTTGTGATTCCCCATAAAGCTTATAGCCAAAAGAACAATTGAGACTACTAAACTGGAAAAGGAAAAAACAAAAAGATTTGTGATGCTTGCTTAAAAGAATTTTATTATAATAAGCCAGTTTACTGAGAAACCATGAAAGATTTAAAGAAAAGACAACAAATAAGGAAATATATTTATGATGGAACTATTGCTTAAAGTGTTGAGAGGGGTAATTTTAATTGGTTTAGGACTAATTTGGCTTTGAACTTGATTAACCGAAGAGAAATCAAACCAAAGACCTTTTTATTCTAGATTGCCAAGGAATAGACAAAAAAGAGCTTAGAAATAGCCTGCGGATAGGACGTTTTTCGCAAATTAGGTTAGCCAAATTGGTAATCAGCGGTGGATTGGTAATTTAAACCATGCTTCTTAATAAGCAAATCTAAATCCCGGTCGCGGTGACGGGCTTTGATTTGTTCGGGAGTTTCTTGCTTGCCATTTTTGAGCCGGTTTAAGTGTTCCAGGGGTTTAGTGACATCTGGGTCTAGTTCATCCGTAGTCGGGATTAAAAAGAATTTGGTGAGAAAGTATTTAATCGCGTAAGTTTCCGCACAGCCTTTGGCTTTGGCGGGGTCGGAATTGCTCCCGATAGCCCAGAAATGGAAGGTTAATTGTTCTTTCGGGTCTTCGGAGTTGGTGAGAATGGCTTGCTTTAAGTAGCGCACCAGGTACTCTTTTTCGGTTCTTTCGCTGGTAAATTCACCCGGGCTATCACTGAAAGTAAGCGTTAGTTTATGGGTATCTAGTAAGGGTTTTAAAATTTCTAAGGCTTGATACTCGGTAAAATATTTATATTTGCCGAATTTATTTAATTCACTTTTGCTAATGGCTCCAGTTTGACTTTGGATTTGGTGGAGTTTTTGGTAGAGGTTAAGCACGGTGGACCTCCTTTTGCTCAATTTTTGGCTCTCATTCGGCTTCATTGGCTTTACATTCCGCACAGTTTTTCCGACAGCTGTGGAGAGTTTGCATAATGGTGCGAATATTTTGTTTTTCTAAGTTTTGTTCGTTTCTATTGCTAGGTTGAACTACCCCAGCGGTTTTTCTCTCAGCACTCGCCAGCTGTTTGCCATTTAAGGCTTTTATTTTGTTCATATTTATTTGCCATATAGATAAAAATCAAAAAGAAAGTAAAAATATTAATAATAAGAAACCCTTGTTTCGCTAAAATCTACTTAATTAACTTGCGCCCATAGTTCAGTGGATAGAATATTTGATTGCGGTTCAAATGGTCGAAGGTTCAATTCCTTCTGGGCGTGCCAATTAAAATTACTATGAATACAAAAATTTTTTTATATCCTTTTCAACTTTCTCCTCGTTATTTACAATGTATACCTACTTCTTACATAGAGGGAAAGCAAAAATACTTGTTTTTTGTTTTAGAATACAGCATTAAATTTGAGAACAAAATTCCTGTTACTTACTTACTCGTTCCTGATGATAATTCAGTTTTTGTTAACTATCTTAAAAAGAATGGAATTGATGTTGATGATGCCAAAGCTGAAGAACAATTAAATAACTGCTTTTCTACTAACCTTGATAACCTAAAATTCAAACCAGATTTTATTGTCGGAAAAACAGCGTATCAAGGAAAGTGCTTTTTAGTTGAAAAGAGAAACAAGACGCCTCTTACTCCTATTACTTTTCAAGTCAATAGGTCAACTAAAGTCAGATTAGATAAATTATTCCCCGGAGGAGGATATAAAAATAGCGCAGGCTATGCCTATGAATTAGAAATTGAACCACTTTCGCTAGGAATAGAAGGAATGTCACCAATTGCTCGAATTGTTTTTGTTTTGTTTGAGAAGTATGCAAAAAAAAAAGGGGCTATGGAAAACTTTCAAGAAAAATACGAAAAATTAATATCTAATAGTGCGGGAAAGAAACTAATTTTAGAAATTAAGAGATGAACACTTACTAGCCAGAATGGTCAATACAATACTTTGGAATTTCAAGACGACGAGCAGTTTAGCCAAATAACAGAAGTAAAAGAAGAAGAACCTAAACCACAAGGAGAAAACTTTAACCAATCCCATAGCGATAACCAAAAACCACAAAGAACTAACAACCAAGGAACTAGCAACAAAGTTATTTGAATATTAATCGCTGTTCTAGGAATAGGATTTTCTCTACTTTTAATTTACTGATTATGAAAAAGAAAACCCAAAAATCAAAAGAAATAAATAATAAAAATGAATAAAAATTTAAAAATATTAGCCTTAGGTGGCTTACATGAAGTTGGAAAAAACTGCTATATAATTGAAAAAAATGAAGATTTAATTATTATTGACTGTGGAATTAAATTTTTGAATAATGGTTATAATTTGGCTAATGGAATAATACCTAATTTTGCTTATTTAAAAAACAACAAAGAGAGAATAAAAGGACTATTCATTACCCATGGACATGAAGACCATATTGGCGGGATACCTTATCTTTTAGCAGAAATTGGTTATAATTTTCCGGTTTATGGTTCAGCTTTTGCTTTGGCTCTGCTGAAAGGAAAACTTGGCAGTAAAGAAAATTCACTGAAAGGCATTATTTTTTCTGATGATACAACGGCTCGTACTGCTGAATTTCGAATTAGCTTTTTCCGTGTAACTCATTCAATACCTGGCTCTTTTGGATTAATTGTAGAAACTTCTCGTTCTCGAATAGTTTTGACTGGTGATTTTAAATTTGATTGAACCGAAATTGGAGAAAAAACCGATCTTGTTAAACTGGCAGAAGTAGGAAAAAAAGGAGTTGATTTATTGTTGAGTGATTCCACTAATGCTGAAGTTCCAGGCACCACTCCTACTGAAAGAAAAATAGTTTCTCGTTTGGAAGTTATTATTTCCCAAGCCCCCGGACGAGTAATTGTTACTTCTTTTGCTTCTAATGTTTACCGCTTGAAAAAAATTATTGAAATTGCCAAAAAGTATGACAAAAAAATTCTCCTTTTGGGTTCTTCGTTAGCAAAAATGATGAAAGCTATCCAAAAAGTTAGTTTGTGAAAGATTGATAATTCAATGTTTATTAAATCAGTTCTCAATAAAAAAATTCCTCCACAAAAATTGATTATCTTTTGTACTGGTTCTCAAGGGGAAGCCAAAGCCGTTTTAAGCCGACTGGCTCACCAAATTCATCCGGACTGGAAAATTGTGCGAGGAGATACGGTGATTTTGACTTCTTCACCAATTATGGATAACCGTTATAATTTAGAGGCAATTAACAATAAATTAATGGAATTAGGTGCTTCTATTTACGAAAATAGCAAAGAAGAATTACTTCATGCTTCAGGACACGCCTGTCAAGAAGATTTGAAATTAATGTTAACTTTGGTTAAGCCTCGCTATTTTATGCCTTTTCACGGCGATTTTCGGATGTTAAAAGTTCATGGTGCTTTGGCACAAGAAACAGGGGTTCCGGCTGCCAACGTTTTTGTTTGTCAAAATGGGGAAGTAATTCAAGCCAGAGAAGAAGAAACAGAAGCGCCTAAATTCTTTTTCACTAACCAAAAAGTTGACGCTACTCCTCATTATGTTTTCAATCAAAAAATTATTCACGGTGATTGGTGAAAGGATTACCTTGGCTTACGCCAGCAAATGTCTCATTTTGGTGTAATAGTCATCATTGCTTTCTACGACCAAGTTCAACAAAAGTTTGAATTGCCTTATCTTTTCACTTATGGCTTTTTGAATATGGAAAAAAATAAAATTTTGGTGCATAATTGGAAAAAAACTCTTCATAAACTAGTTAACGACGAAAAAAAACTTTCGCTAACTGAATTAAAAAAGAAAATTAAGGAAAAGATGGAGAACCTGCTATCCCAGGATTTGCCACAAAATAAACCATTAATCATTTCCATAGTGGAAGGTTATAAAGTTGAAAGCAGCAAAGCAGAAAGTTCTTAATTGCTTGGCAAAAACAAAATAGAAACAGAACAAAATTTCCTTAAAAATAGTTAATATGAATATTGAGCAGGAAAGTCTCTTAAAAGCAGGCGTACATCTTGGCAACTTAACCCAACGTTGAAATCCGAAAATGAAACCTTATATTTTCAAAAAGAATGGTAAATTACATCTTCTTGAAAAGCAAAAAATTATTGATTGTTTTTTTCATGTCAAACCCCAAATTGAAAAAATGGTCAAGGAGGAAAACATGACTGTTTTATTTGTCGGAACTGCTCCTCATTTAGCAGAAATTGTTAAACAGGCTGCAATTAATTGCCAGTCTCCTTATTTAGTCCACCACTGATTAGGAGGATTTTTAACTAATTTCCACATTATTCAACAGTCAATTAAACATTTAAAAGATTTGCTTGCTTTTCAGCAATCGGAAAAATTTGCTACTTTATCCAAAAGAGAACAGGTTGAGTTAGAAAAAAAAATTAATAAATTAAAAAAAGTCTATGAAGGAGTGCTTGATTTACCAAAAAATGGCTGATTTGATTACTTTCAAGGTGAAAAACGACCCAATGTTTTATTGTTTATTATTGGATTAAAAAAAGAAAAAACTGCTATCAGAGAAGCTAAAAGGTTAAATATTCCAATTATGGCAATCTGTAACACTAGTGCTGATCCGGACTTAGTTGACTATGTAATTCCTGGTAATGACTGAAAAGCGAGTTCAGTTGAATATTTAGTTAACGCTGTTGCGGAGGTCATTCGTGAGAGCAAACTCCGAAAGGATGCTGAATTAACTGCGGAAGAAAGTAAATCTCCTGAAGAAGCAAAAAAGTGAACTTCTTCTAAAGAAACCAGCAGAGTTTAATTTATTTACTACAAAAGATATATGTCCACTGAACTGAAAAACTTCTTTGCAGATTTACAAAAAAGAGAAATAATTACTGATGCTGCTAATTTAGAAAATTTTTATCAATTAAAATCTGACGAAAAAGTAATTTATTGAGGAATTGATTGCACTAATGACAGTTTACACATCGGGCATCTATTTACAATTTTACAAACTATTCGTTTTGCCCAAAAAGGATTTAAAATACTTTTAGTTTTTGGTGGAGCTACCAGTAAAATTGGTGATCCAAGTGATAAATTAAAAGAACGACCACAATTGGCGGATGATGAGATAAAAAATTACTACCAAAAAATCGAGGGACAAATTACTGATCTTTTGCTGAAAGAAAAAAAGCCTTGCCAACCAGGTTTTCGACCTTTGGAATTATTTTACTCTGACAACCCTGTTTTATTAAAGGATATTTATCAAGTACTAGAGTTAAATGAAAACGAGCCTTGGAAAAAATATCTTCAATATATTTGACCATTAGATAAAAATCACTATTTCCAAATTCTCAATAATGACGAATGACTGGGAGAACTAAAACTAATTGACTTTAATAAGATTGGACGAAATATTAGCGTTAATTATTTATTGACGAAAGAAACAATTAAGCAAAGGGTAGAGAATCCAGAAACTAGTTTATCTTTTACCGCTTTTAGTTATTCGCTTTTACAAGCTTATGATTTTTATTATCTTTATCAAAATTATAATTGTCATGGTCAATTAGGAGGGAGCGACCAATGAGGAAATTTAACTACTGGTTTGAAATTAATTCGCAGCATTTACCCTGAAAATAAAACTTTTGCTTTTACTTTTCCTTTATTAACTGATAAAGATGGTAAAAAAATTTCTAAATCTTCAACTGGTAAAACTGTTTGACTTTCTGAAAAAAAAACTTCCTATCATGAATTTTATGACTTTTTTAGCAACATGCCTGATGAACAAGCCTTAAAATTCCTTTATCAATTTACTTTTTTCACTAAGGAGCAAATTGAAAAAATTGATCAACTAAATAACCCTCGTAAACTAAGAATACCCCAAAGGATATTAATTGAGTTATTATTTTACCTTCTCTACCGAGAAAAAGGACTAAATTGACATTTGCTAGAAAAAAATAAACATAAGCGATAAAAGGAAATAATAAACTACCATGCCAAAACCAAACTTCAATGTTTTTCTTTTTATAGCCATATAACCGGCTTTATTTTTCTAATTTTTTCTTTTCCTCTCTCTGATTGATTATTTGTGCTAAAATAATTCCGCAACTAACTGAAACATTTAGAGAACTAATGTTATTACTCATTGGGATATAAAGAGTGTTATCACTTTTTTGAATGATTTTTTGCTTAATTCCTTGGTGTTCATTGCCGAAAACTAAGCAAATAGGGGCATTAAATCCTACTTGGTTATATTTTTGGGCTTCTGGTTGGCAGACTGTTGAAATAATTTGATAATTGGCTTTTTTTAATTCATTAATGGCTTCTAGCAAATTATTCACTTGACAAACAGGAACATAAGCCACACCGCCCATGGAAACCTTAATCACTGTGCTATTTACTGGTACTTGGTTTTTCTTAGCAATAATTACTCCGTCTATTTTTAATGCCGCACAAGTTCGCAAAATTGCTCCGAAATTATGAGGGTCTTCAATGCTGTCAAGCATAGCCAATAAAGGAAATTGGTGATTTAAATTTTGTTTTAGCAGAGAATTTAGCGTAATATAATCGTATTCTTTGATAAAAGCAACAATACCTTGATTTTTTTTATCAAAACTATAACGAGAGAAATCATTTTTTTCTAGCAATTGATAAGTGATTTTTTTGGTCTCTAGCAATTTAAGTAGTTCTCTATCGTTTTTGTATTTATCAGCCAAAAGCAGAATTTTTTTTAATTGGAAATATGGAGAATTTATTAAACTGCGAACAGTATGATTACCAAAAGCAAGAAATGTCATTTAAAATTTTATTTCTCTCTCTCTCTCTCTCTCTTGAAAATAATTAATAGTAATTTTGTCTCCCAAATTAACAAATTTTTCGTAAAATAATTTTTTACCTTCTTGGACGGCTTGAATCACTTCTTTGTCTGAAACGATTTCTGTTTTTTGTTTTTCCACATTTCAATAATGAAGTTCAGCAGGCTCCTCAATTTCCTCAATTAAATAAAAACTTCCAATTTCAGAGTTAGTGCCTCAACCATCATTAAAAAGTACATTATTTAAAGCCGGGTGGTTGTCAGGAATATTAACCTCATAATTTCATCCTTTATGTTTGCCATGAAAACAGTGATAATGTTGCCAATTACCATTGCGTTCGGTTGACATTCTGGTGCTAAAATAAAATAATTTCGGGTTATTTTCTAATTTTTCATTTTTTTCTGTTTCTTGCCTTTCTTTTTCGGCTTCTCTTAATATTTGTATTTGGCTTATCAAATCGGCTATTTCTTGGCAATCTTGTTCGTCTAAATAATGGCGAGCAAAATAAAATTTAAAACTAGGGTTGCTTTGGATATCATAATTTTCCTTTCAGGTGCCATTTGCTCTTTGCTCTAACTCTTTTTTTAATTCTGTTTTCAATGAATTAGCCAGTTTTTTTTTATCGAGATTTTTTTTGTCTTTTAAGGAACTAGAAGCCGAAGTCGGAGCCGAGTTTTTTAATTCTTTTTTTTTGTCAAAGATGGTATTTTGTAAAGGGGTCAATTTTTCCTTTACTGATTTTTTTTCTAAAAGTGTTTGGCAATTAGTAAATTGTTCTTTTAATTCTTTTTCTTGGTCTTCTAGTTGGGTAATTTCAGTTTTTAAAATTTCTATTTCTCGTTTTTCAGCCTCTGAAATCCTTGCTTGAGTTTCTCTTTTCTCATTTTTGGCACAAACAAAAAAAATAACTCCGCCGACAAGCAAAAAGAAAATTAGTAAAATAATTCCAGTAATGACATGTTTTTTTTGTTTATTATTTTTTAGTTCTTTCATGTATATAATAAATTTTAATACTGGTACCCAAAGCCGGACTTGAACCGGCACGGATAACTCCGTGGGATCTTAAGTCCCATGCGTCTACCATTCCGCCATTTGGGCTTGGTGGCGGGGGCAGGATTTGAACCTGCGATCTGCGGATTATGAGCCCGCCGAGTTGGACCACTACTCTACCCCGCGATATATAGTTAATTTTTATAATCAGAATTTTTTTACCAAGCATTTCATTCGTCTATATGCAAAAACATATGAACGAACAAAAAATTCATGAAGAAATGCCCAACGGCCTGCTGGTGAATTCCAGTCAGACAGTAAGCAAGCATTTCTAAACAAAACAATAATTATTAAAGGAGTATTAACTTTTGTCGGTGGAATGGCAGTTAGTTTATTAGGATTAGGGATTTATTAAGAAATCTTTAAATAAGATAGTGATTAGTGAATAATAGTTGGAAAATGTTTCTCTTTCTCTTTGATCGAACTCACCAAAAATTCTCTTTTCGCGTAGGAAGTAAAATGTAAAGAACCAGTAATTATCCCTATTTTCTCATTATCCAGCAAGGAATAAAAATAAAAAAATGCTTTTGAACAGTCAGCAAATTTGTGAAATTTAGTTGTAATACACTGTTTTAATTTACTAACTTCTTGCTTTCGAGAACCGGGCATTTCGGTAAAAATAATTTGGTAAGCAACTTCTTTTAAAGCATTAAGCATTTTGTTTACTTGTTTATCTTTCATTATAGAAACTAAAAAAATAGGTTGCTTAGCAGGAAAAAAAGTTTTAATTGTTTGAACTAGATGCTTAATTCCGGCTTGATTATGAGCACCATCTAAAAATAACAGAGGGTTGCGGCTTATTAATTCCATTCTGTTAGGTCAAAATGTTTTTTCAACACCTTCTTCTATACTATTTTGGGTGATTTGGGGAAAATATTTTTGTAAATAAAGAGCAATATGAATGGCTAGACTAATATTTTTTATTTGATAATGACCAAGCATTTTAGTTTTTAAATTGAAAGTATAACCTTTGGTAGCTAAGCAGAAATACATTACTGATTCGTTACTGGCAAAAGTGAACCTTTTTGGCGAAGAGATTTTATATATTTTACTTTGCT
>CAUDNR010004149.1:3336-19219 GCA_958430865.1 Entrophospora sp. SA101 | reverse complement strand
TTTTGTTTGATTTTTAGGGAGAGTTTTTTTTGATTTATTTTTGACATGTCAGGTTAAAATTGCTATATAGATTGAATGAAACTAACCTAAAAAAAATGATAACCATGAACTTTTGGGAATTTGGCAGTGGTTATTATTTATAATAAGGTTGAGAAATGCGCATATATTTTATTTTTTATTATTGTTAGTATCAAAATCGTCAGTTTTTCATCGGTTGTTTTTTTGTTTTTCTCAGAAAGAGTTTTCATTGTTTTTATTCATGATTTTTATTTAGATCATTAGATTTTGGCTGTGTCTGACTTTCTGTCAATGTCAATTCTTTCTGAGTGGCACATAATTTTTGTTTCTTTTCTCATAAATTCATGTTGCATCCTGTCATAAAAACATTTTTAGTTAAACTTATTATTATGACAACATTATTAGATAAAAACTAAAAAAATTTCCCGAAAAATTCTAGGTCTGAAAAGAAGCCAATCCCAACTTAGTCAACAATGCCTAAAAAATTGCTGAACTAGAAAAAATCCTTGGTAATCTCAATTTAGTTCTAATTAATGGCAAAATAGAAAACGAGACTATCTCTCAAGGCTTAACTATCTCCAGTTTGAAACTGTAAACAAAATAATTGAAATGTGAAACAAAATCAAGAGTATTATCAGGCTCAAATCCTCCACAATTCTCCTAAGATTAACACCTAGTCCTTAATAAAATTATTTTGCTTTCCCAATCAATTTCTTATTCCTGGCTCTTTGGGCTCATCTAACTCCTTTTTTGCTCTTCCTTTTTATGAATTTATTAGGAAATGCTTATCAAAACTGGTACCCAAAACCGGACTTGAACCGGTATGAACTTGCGCTCGAATGATTTTGAGTCATTTGCGTCTACCATTCCGCCATTTGGGCTTGGTGGCGGGGGCAGGATTTGAACCTGCGATCTGCGGATTATGAGCCCGCCGAGTTGGACCACTACTCTACCCCGCGATATATAGTTAATTTTTAACTAATTCCGCAAAAACTACTTATAAAGGAATGGATAAAAATCAAAACCAAATATTAATCGGTTTAGAAATTCATATTACTCTCAAAAGTAAAAAAAAAATCTTTAATTGAACTGATACTTACACTAAAAATATTCCCCCTAATAGCCAAATTAGCCCTTGGGAGTTAGGATATTTAGGAACTTTGCCAACTATTAATCCAGAGTGTATTGAACTAGCAATTAAATTAGCCTTGGCTTTACAAGCAAAAATTAGCCCATTAATTATTTTCGACCGCAAAATTTACCATTATTATGATTTGCCTAAGGGATACCAAATTACTCAATATCGTCAACCATTAGCGAATTCTGGTTATTTGCCGTTAATTACCCCTAGCGGCATTATAAATATCCCTTTAAGGAACTTACAATTAGAAGAAGATACTGCTAAATCATTTTACACTCAGGAAAGCATTGAACTAGATTTTAATCGAGCCGGTAATCCATTAATTGAATTAGTTACTGAACCGGTTTTTCATAATTCAGAAGAAACAATCCTTTTTTTGCGGCAGTTACAAAACCTTTTGCGTTATTTAGATATCTCCGAAGCCAAAATGGAAAAAGGACAATTACGAGTTGATTTAAATTTCTCTTTAAATTTAGCAGATAATTACCAAACTCCTCGTTATGAAGTGAAAAATCTTAATTCTTTTAATGCTATTGAAAGAGTCCTAAAATACGAAATTGACAAGCACCAGCAATTATGAAAAGACAAAAAAATTCCTCCATCAAGCCAGACCTTTGGATTCGACGAAAAAAAGCAAATAACTATTCCTCAGCGAGAAAAAACTGATTATTTTTATTTACCAGAGAGCAATATTCCTTTAATTAAAATTAGCCAAAAAGACATTCAAAGAATTGCCAAAAATGTCCCTATTTTGCCTTGAATGAAATGAGAACAGTTAATTAAAAACGGGTTAAACCACACCAAAGCAAATTTAATTATGGAAAAACCAATGCTGTTAAAAACAATTAATTTTCTAGAAAAAAAGTTAGCAAAGAATTTTTCAGAGAAGGGCAAATAAAAGTAAAAAACATTACCTTTGCTAAAAATTTTTTGCGTAGTCAGATTTGGCTAACAAATTAAAGAGGGTATTAACTAATTTATCAGCACCGTACTTTTCACTTAATTTTTTGATTTTTTCATTATTCTTTTGGCGAACTTCGGTTTTTTCTATTTTATTGATTATTTTTTCTAGTAATTTGTCTTCTAGAATTTGGTTGATTTGGTTTCTGTTAGGTAAACTTAGTGGCTCAATTTTATATCTTTTTTGCCGGGCTAGAGAAAATAATCATTTTTTTTCTTGGGGAGAACTAATAAAAGTTATGGCTTGTCCGCTGGCTCCGGCTCGACCAGTACGACCAATTCGATGAATATAAAACTCTGAACTTTGCGGAAAATCATAATTAATTACATAGGCAATATCATCAACATGTAGACCTCGGGCAGCAACATCGGTGGCAACTAATAAAGATATCTGCTTAGTTCTAAATTTATTAAAAACTCTAGTTCGACGAGATTGGGACAAATCACTATGGATATAATCAACTTTTAGTCTTTCTTTGCTTAATCTTTCGTTAATTTGTTCGACCATTCTTTTAGTATTCGCAAAGATAATAATTAATTCTGAGCTGTGAAGAAGAAGAAAATCAACTAAAAAAAAACTTTTTTGCCGAGAAGCAGATTCTAAATAATAGTGTTTAATATCATTTTCTGGTGCATTTTTTGTTTCTCCACTAATTCGTTCCGGATTTTTTAAGTAAAGGTTAGCAAATTGAGAAACTTGTGGAGTAATAGTAGCCGAAAAAAGTAAAGTTTGCCGTTCGGCAGGAGTCATTTTAATTATTTTTTCGATGTCTGCTAAAAATCCCTTATTAATCATTTCATCAGCCTCATCAAGGATGACAAATTTTAAATTAGTTAATTGAAGACTTTTTCTAGCAAGATGGTCAAGTATTCGTCCGGGCGTGCCAATTACTACATCAACACCAAAACGAAAGGCTCGTAATTGATTTTCCATCGAAGCACCACCATAAACAGCTAGTATTCGTAATTTGCTATTTTGAGATAATTTCTCGGTTTCTTCGCTGACCTGTAAGGCTAATTCCCGTGTCGGCACCAAAACTAAAATTTGGGGCTTTGTCCCTGGTTCTATTTTTTCCAAACTAGGAATAATAAAAGCCGCAGTTTTTCCGGTTCCTGTTCGAGATTGAGCGATAACATCTTTTCCTTCCAAAATAAGCGGAATAACTTTTTCTTGGATGTCGGTTAATTTTTTATAACCACTTGATTGTAAATTTTCTTTTGTCCTGTCAGAGAGGAGAGTATTTATTAAATTCATTTTATTCTTATTTACTGATAATTTTTTTAAAAACAATAATCATTACTAATTAACGTTTAGAATATTGAGTAGCCTTTCGAGCTTTCTTTAAGCCAATTTTCTTTCTTTCTACTCTTCGAGGGTCGCGAGTTAATAGACCAAATCCTTTCAAAGTGGTTCGATATTCAGGAGAAACTTCTAAAAGTGCTTTTGCTATTCCTAAACGAATGGCTTCTAGTTGCCCGGTTATCCCCCCCCCTTTTACTCTAATTTTTAAGTTATAATCATTTTGTTTATTCAAAAGTTCCAAGGGTCTTAAAATCTCTTTTTTATTAAGCAAAGAATTAGTAAAATATTCGTCAAGATCCTTCTTCTCTTTTTTTCCTCTTTTGCTGATTTCTATTTTTCCTGTGCCACCAGATTTTAAATAAACTGTCGCACTAGCACTTTTTCTTCTTCCGACGCCGGTATAGTAATTATTTTCTCTCATTATTATTATTTTTGGACTTCTTACCTACCAAATAAGCAATAATAATTCCCATTACCACCAATAAAACCGCTCCAGGAATAACTACATATAACCAATTAAATCCATTATTAGGTTGTTGTGGATTGGCTTGTTGTTTAATTTTTTCCTGTTGGGATTGTTTTTGTTTTAAAGTTTTTTGAACTTGCTCTTTTTGGTTTTGGAGAGTGGCTATTTTTTGTTGAATTTCTGGGTTAGTATTTTGGTCGGAGTTGGGATTTTGCTTTTTTAGTTCATTTATTTCGTTTTGTAATTCAGTTAATTGCTGTTTCAAGTAATCAATTTCTTTTTGTTGGTATTGGATTTTCTTTTCCTCTTGGGGATTTGGTTTATGAGTTGGTTGGAAAGAATAACCATGTTTTTTTCGTTCTTGCTGGATGAAGGATTTTAGTGCTTCATTATCTTCTTTTGCTTTTTGAATTACAGTGGCTTTGTCAATTTTTTTATCCTCCCAAGAAAGAGATTTATTAAAAAGGTATTTAATTGAAGTATCATTTAAAAAGTTATCTTTGGTTTTGTCAATAATGTTAGTGCTATTCACAAAAAAAAGAAAATTCCGATAGCCTTTTTCGTATAAATACAAAATTAATCCCGCCATCATCAAAGTTTTGCCGCTACCAGTTGCCATAAGAAAAAGAAGTTGATTATTGGAATTACTTGCGAATTTTTCATCCTCTCAATAGTTAAGAAAATATTTAAATGCTTTTTCTTGATAAGGTCGAAGTTTAAATTTTGGATTAAGATTTTTAGTTATTATTGGAGGAAGCAGAGTATTTTCTATCCTTTGGGTTCCAAAATACTCAATTAATTTTTGTTGTAAAGTTTTATTTTCATTCATATTCTTTATTTATTATTTAGACCATCAGCAATACTTTTTCCTCAAATTTCGTCTTCTCTGGCTAATTTTTTACTTTGAGCCGAAGCCTTATAACCAGCAATTAACTGCTCTTTTAACTTTTCTTTTTGGTTAGTTTTTACTGACCGATAAACTTCATAATTAATATTTTCTTTACTTAAATATTGCTCCAAACTGTCTAATTTGTTTAATTTATAAATAAAAGGAGCCAATTTTTCCCCGTTCTTTTTTTAGTATTTCCCGGACTACACTATAATCTTTGGGAGTAATAGTAGATTTAATATAAATGAGTTTCATAATTATTAATTTTAAGAGAGAGGTATGTGTATCTGTTGTAAAAACAGTAAAAATAATACATGAACGATTGATGGAATGCACCAATAACAACAGCACTAGTTTCAGCATTAATTCCGACAATATTAACTTTTTGGTTGAATTCAAGAACGAGTAATGAAATTAAAGAAAACAAGAGAGAAGCAAAAGATAGTAATAATAGCCAAAACAAGGAAATTAATAAATTAAATGAAAAACTAAATGACCGATTGCTTAAAGAAATGGAAGCTCGAAAAAATTTAGAGAAATCAATAGCAGAAGGAGTTGCGAAAAGTTGAGAATCTTTTTATCAATCAGAAAATAAAAGCAGAAAAGAGGAAGAGAAAAGGCGTGAAGAAATGTGAGAGAAGTATAAGAAATTAATGGAAGAATCAGGGGAAAGAGAAAGGAAATTAAGAGCGGCAAACAGGAGATTAAGAACACAATTAGAAGTAGAAGGAAAGATTCCGCCAGACAGCCATGACATTGACGATGATGAAAGGAGACAAGAGGCAATTCGAGAAGTTGAGACATGCTGAGGAGTTTACAGTAAAAACGATAAAATCAATGGAAAAACTATAATCAAGTTTTTTTGAGAAAATTGAGAAAGAACTTTCGATAACAAAGAAGGAGAGGATATAATAAAAGAAAGAGATAGATTAATTAACCTAATTGTTGAGGCTGCTAAATTAGTAAAGTAAAAAATAAATTCTAAAATCTTAAAAGAAATTTAGTCATGACAGCGAAAAATACAAATAATTTCTATGCTGTATTTTAACCTTCTTCGTAAAATTGTCGATTTAACTTTTTAACTTCCTCGGGTATCACATAACTTTTATCTTCCATATCGCAATAGGAAACATACAAAAGATTTTTATCCAAAAGGGAAATCAAAAATTTTTGCTGGTCTTCAAACAATAATTCTTCAAACTCTTTTTTAGTATCATCAATGTCTTTTGGCTCTATCTTATAACTTAAAAAAGCCATTTTTTTCATTTGTTCTCATATTTTTCAAAGTTCACTAACATTTTTTGCTTCCTGGATTTGATTAATAAATTGTTGATTAAACTCTGCTAATTCACAATAAACAAAAGAACCTTTATTATCATTCTCGCAAACTTTTCTAATTCTTTCTTTGGTTACGGTTTCAATGTAGTCCATTTGCTCGCAAACAATAAATTTCCTATTTCCGTCATCTTGCTTATTCAGTTCTAATACCGCATGAGCCGTGGTGCCACTGCCACCAAAAAAATCTAAAATTATAGCATTTTTATCATTTCCTACTACCGCATAAAGGCAATCGTAGACATTTCAAAGAGATTTGGGAAAACTGAAAGTATTGTTTGGAACTAAATTTTTAAGAATTGTGCTTCCTTTTTTGGCATCATATCTGCTTTTTTCATATCAAACTGTTTTGTAAGTTTCAGAAGTTTTTTGATACTCAATTTTATTTAGTTTTTTATTAAATCTAAAAAATTCTTCTTTTGCTTCGGCATTTTCTCTGATTCATCTCCATCTCCTTTCGATTCCTTTCTCAATAGGTCATACATATAATTTGTTGTCTTTTTCAATGATAGCCTTCTCTGGGTGTTCTTTTTCATCCAAAATTTCCCCAAAACCAATTACCTTCTCATCTTTCACAATAATGGGGTAAAAGCAGTTGTTGTTGGCACTTCTTAAAAAATCACCTATTCCAGAATCCCAACGCATGAAATCTCTCCATTCGGCATCAATTTTTCTTTTATTTATTAGTTTACTACTAGGAATAACAAAAATAGCATATTCATGAACATAAGAAAACCCAACGGCTTGCGTTCCTTGTAAATTATGAACGATAGTTATAACATGAATTTCATAACCACGAAATAATTCTTTCAATAAAACAGTTAATTCGGCTTGTTCGTTCTTGTCAATTGCCACAATTAAGCAACCATCAGAAGTTAATAATTTTTTGGCTACTTCCAACCTATTTTTCATAAAAGTTAACCAAGTTGATTCATTAAAGCCGTTATTATAAACGAAAGTATTCGATTTACTATCCGGATTATAAGGAGGGTCAATATAAATTAATTTGATTTTATTTTGATATTTTTCTTTTAGACTATATAAAGAAAGGAGATTATTACCTTTGATAATTAAATTATCATTTGGCGAAATATTATCCATAGATACTTTTTCTCCTTTATCATACTTTTGAAAATTAGTGAAAACTTTGGGTGCTAGCAAGCGGTCAATTTCGTCCGGTGCCAAAGTTTCATTTCAAAATATTTCCTGTCTTTTGGCGTCCTCTTTGGTTTGCCCTCCTTCCAAAATACAATCTTTATAAGGTCAAACCAACACAACTTCTCCGCTATCAGTTAAGTATTGCCTATCAGACGACAAACCTATTTTATTTTTGTAGGCGGTAAAACTATCAGGGAGAAATTGCTTATTAGAAATAAAACTTTGAAACTTTATTTTATCGAAAACCAGTATGTCGTCAACCTCTTGGAAAAATATTTTCTTGATTTCGGGAGAAGATTTGAGAAGTTTCAGAAGCCTTAAATCTAATTGAAGTGCTAATTCAATAATTTTATTTTTGGCAAGGTTACTTTCTACTACTAACCTTTCATCTTTTTTTAGGAGTCCGGTTAGTGTTTCTAATGTTTTTTGCGTCATTATTTAAATTTTTTATATTAAAACTATTGTATGGACGAATTAGAAGGAAGAAATATAACTTTTATAAATTTATTCAAAGAACTCCATATTAATAACTCGCGATCAATAGATCCCGCGTACCCTGATTATCGTGAATTGTTGTCTCCCGGCATCTATGAAAGGAGATATAACCTTGCCTATTTATGAATAAAAAAACAATATTAAAAAAATATTCTTTTAGTCTTCTTTAGCATGATTGTTAATTATTTTTTTGTTCCAATTGTTCTAAAACTTTTTTCTTTTGTTCAGTAAAATAATTTAACTTCTTTTTTTCTTTTTCTACCAAATCAGCAGGGGCTTTTTTGACAAAATTTTCATTATTTAATAAGTTTTGAGCACGTTCATATTCGGCTTGGAAATAATTTAATTTCTCTTGAAGTTCTTTTTTTAGATCAGTTTTTTGCTTGGGAACTTTAAGAATTCCAAAAGGTTTGATATCAATAATATAAAACAATTCCTCTTTTTCAGTTTCAGGCAAATTAAAATAAACTTGACTTTTTGCCAGCGGGATTAAAAATTGATTGAAATTAAAAGAGTTATCTATTTTTTTATTTCATTCCTTGGTTAATTCACAATAAACTTTAATTTGTTTGCTAATATTTTGCTTTTGCCGAAAGGAACGTACATTTTTTAGCAATAAAAGGAGAAAATCTATCATTCAAGTTTTTTCAATATTCTCTAAATTTGTTTTTTTCGGTCTTTCTTTTTGAATTTTGATTGGTTTTTCTGACATTTTATTTTTGTTTTTAACTTCTTTTGCCGTTGATTTCTCGCAAGCAGATAATGCAGTTTCGTATTTATAAGGTTTATTAATAATCAATTTAATTTATGAAGAACACGGGTTTGCTAAACTGAAAAACACGACTTGCTTATTTAGAGAAGATGAATTATTCAGCAACCAGAGAATTAGGAACAAAAAAATTGGCTAACCTTCTCTCTATTTCTTCAAGCCACATAATTATGACATAAGAATTTTTCCTAGGACAAACCGAACTTCTAAAAGCAAAAATTTATATAGAAAAAAGCAAAATTTGCTTACTTGTTTCATGAAACTGTATTTATTTAACTCTTTAACTAATCAAAATGACTGTTTAATATTTGAGCCTCAGCAGACAATTAACTTTTACTTATGTGGTCCAACCGTTTACGACCATATTCACATTGGTAATCTCCGAACAGTAATTGTTTTTGATGTTTTGCATCGTTTTTTGCTCCATTGTGGTTATAGAGTTAAATACGCCCACAATTTAACAGATGTTGACGACAAAATCATTCAAAAAGCCCAAAAAGAAAAAAAAACTGAACAGCAAATCGCTTGTCATTATACTAGAGTTTATTTTCAAAATTTGATAAACTATAACGTTCTTCAACCAACATTTACTCCTAAAGTAACTGACTACATTCCTCAAATTAAAGAGTTTATTAATAAATTACTAAAAAATAATCACGCTTATCAGCAGGGAGATAACATTTTATTTAGGGTAAAAGGCAATCAAGCATACGGTCAACTTTCCAAACAAAAAGCCGAAAAATTACAAAGTGAACGGGAAATTACTCAAATTGACAAAGAAACATCCCAAGACTTTGTTTTGTGAAAAACTACTAGCCAAGGAATCAATTGACCTTATTTATTAGGAAATGGTCGACCAGGCTGGCATACTGAATGCGTGATTTTTATCCAAGAACTATTCAAAGGAAAAACTATTGATATTCACGGAGGGGGACAGGACCTATTATTTCCTCATCATGAAAACGAAAGAATCCAATATTTAGCAGTTAATAGCCAAGAATTAAGTAAAATTTGACTACATGTCGGACATTTACATTGAAACCAAGAAAAAATGTCGAAATCTCTGGGGAATGTAATTTTAGCCAAGCATTTTTATCAAAAATATGGTTCTAATGTACTTCGTTATCTTTTTTTAAACAGCCATTACAATCAAGTAATTAATTTCAATGAAAAATTGCTCCAACAGGCTCAGGACTATATCCAAAAAATCAAAAATCTCCTTAAAAGACTAAAATTATACTTTTATTGACAAAAAATAACCATTAACCGGCAAGAAATTAACAGAAACAATCAACTGTATCAAGAAATCATTAATGTTTTGGCTGATAATTTAAATACTATTAAAGTGTTTTATTACTTAGATGAAATAATTTATCGCTTGAATAAGGAACTAGATAAACAAAAAAAAACAAATTTAATCCAGGAATTAACTGGCATTTTTTATTTTGTCTTGGACATTTTGGGATTTAAGTTTGAGTTAGCCAATTACAATTGACAAATTCGCTATTTGCTTGATAAATGACAAAAACTTCGCCAAGACAAGAGATTTTTAGAAGCTGACCAAATAAGAAAACAATTACAAGAAAAAGATGCGGTTTAAAACTTATTTAAAATACAAACAAGATAATTCTAATGATAATGACAAAAAATGAATTATTTTCCCCATTTTAACAGTTACTATTGTAGTTTTTGGAGGCTTAATTTATGTTTGGTTGAGCAAAAAAAGAAAATAAGTCATGGTTTTTACTATTTTTAACACAATTTTTTAGTTGTTATATCTGCTAATAACTTCTGCCTAAATAAGCATAATTAACAGCAGGAGCAGCACAAAAAATGCATTTTTCTTTGGATTTTGTAATTAAAGAGAGGCAACGAATACTGTAAGCAGGCAGTCTTTGAGGAATGGTTTTTTCACAGTCAGGAAAATTACAAAAAGGAATTAAAAATAGCCCTTTCGCCTCTTTACTTATTTTTTCATGTAATTCGGAAAAATCGCCCACTGGAAAAATGTGCTTGTCACGAAAATCAGCACTTTTTTGGTAAATATTTTTTTTAAATTTGTCTATTTCTTTTGTGATAATTTTAAGTATTCTGCCTGCTTTAAGTCCTTTTTTAAACGAATCAAGTGGTTTTTCTTTTCTTTTTGCTAGTTCTTTTTCAGTTTCTCCGTTATCAATTTTGCTTAATTCTTCTATATATTTTTCAAAGGCAAGAAGATAATTTTCCTCAATTTTGTTTTCTTCTTTCAAACTAATGGTAATTTTTCTTTTAATATCATCTCTTTTGATTAAAGTAATTTCTTCTTTTTTTAATTCCTCTGCTCCTAGAATTATTTTCAGCGGGCAACCTTCTTTATCGGCTTGTAAGATATTTAAATTAACTCGCAATTTTTTATTATATAATTGGCAACGGTAAACGGGGCTTAATAAATTGTATATTCCTTGATAATAATTAGTTAGTTCTATATTTGGCTCAATTAAAATAAAAGCAATTTGGACGGGAGCGACATCAAAAGGCAAAACTATTCCTCATTCATCAACATGAGTTCCGGCAATAGCACCAATTGCTCGAGTTGAGGTTCCTCATGAAGTAGAAAAAGGATATTGAAATTGATTTTGCTTATTTTGAAATTTAACATTCATGACCCGACAAAAATTGTCTCCAAAAAAATGACTGGTTGCCAATTGTAAGCATTGACCGTCAGAAAGTAAGCATTCCACAGTATAACTCTCTAGGGCTCCGGCAAATTTCTCATTTTCACTTTTTTTGCCGGCGATAATCGCAAGACATAAATTTTTTTCTACATAATTCTGGTATTCTTGTCAAATTTTTTGAGCAAATTCTTGGGCTTCTTCGGCAGTTTCATGCAAAGTATGTCCTTCTTGTCAAAAAAATTCTGTATTTCGTAAAAAAGGTTTAGTATTTTTTTCGGCTCGAAAGACCTGGCACCATTGGTTGTAAAGAAAAGGCAACTGCTGATAACTTCGTAAAGTTTGCCGAAATCAATCGTAAAATAAGACTTCGCTAGTAGGACGCAAAACTAATGGTTCAGTTAATTTCTTATCACCAATTTGTTGAACTTGATAAAACTCCGGACTAAATCCTTGAATATGTTGCTTTTCTTTTTGGAAAAAACTATAAGGAATTAAAGTTGGCAAACTAACATTTTTTGTTCCATGTTGAGTAAACTTTTGATTTAAAATATTTTGAATATTCTGCCAAAGAATCAAGCCACGAGGAGGAAAAATAAAAGAACCTTTGCTTGGTCCAGGGAAAAATAAGCCACTTTCGAGAAGAACTTTGTTGT
Source organism: Entrophospora sp. SA101 (assembly GCA_958430865.1). NCBI lineage: Eukaryota > Fungi > Glomeromycota > Glomeromycetes > Entrophosporales > Entrophosporaceae > Entrophospora > Entrophospora sp. SA101. Next base: position 7,378 of record CAUDNR010004149.1, on the reverse strand, counting down.
ATTGGTTGAGACCTGCGGTCTTTTCATCTTGTTTATTCACAGAATTTTTATAATTTATTTTTTCTTTAATATTATATCTAATTTTACTTTTTGCTTAGAGCAATTGCTACTATTACTAGGATTATAAGCAGCAAAAAACCAGCTACCAAGAAACCGATTAAAATTGCCTGTTGTTGCTTAAAAAATCAATCTCATTCTCCTTCTTTAATATTTGTTAATTGAAGTTTCATAATATAAGAATTTTTAACTGTCCTTCGTTCTCTTTTTTTTCTTTATATTACAACTGCTAATATCAATAAAAGTTCAATTTATTTTCCCTATGACTATTGATATAAGAATTATGCTTATCAACACTACTTGGGAACAGCCAAGAAAGAAATGATGAAAAGACAAAATGGCTTGAAAGATTGTTTTTGATCGAGAATAAGCAAAAAATTAAATTATCTCCTCTTAGCATCTAATTTTTCTTAAAATTAATTTAAACTATGAATAACACAAATGAACATTTCATGCTTCTTCGAAGTTCTATAACTTGGTTAGAAAAATACATTGAAATAGCCAATTATTATTCTGACTGAAAACAAAGAAAGCAGACTGACGACTCTTTCATTACACGAAAAGATATAAATGAATCAAAAGAAAAAGTTTTATGACCGCTAGGAACTAATTTAATGTTAGGTTTTGAAGCGACGCTAGACGAAGAACCATTAGAATTTCGGGAAGAGTTAAAACAAGAATTTTATAAATGATTAGATACTAGCCAGATTAATGTAGACAATGCCCCAGTCGAATTAAAATGTGCTTTGTTCGATTTTCATGAAATACTGGAATGTCGCTTTGAGAAAGCCCGAAAAGACCGAGCCAGCAGAAAAAGAGAGTATGAAATCGATTCTCCGGAATATCTGGAAAAACTGGAAGAAATGTTTTCAAAAACTCAGCAAATAATACATAGTGGAAAAGCCCACTCAGATGCTAGCCGATTCAATGGCAATCCCCAAACTGGAAAAACCACTTTTGCAGCAATTGCTAATTCTCTTTCTGCTTCCGATAAAGAAAACTTTCATTTTTGACCGCAATCACAAATAGATAGTGAAAAAAAGAGTACAAAAGACACAGAACATGACACAAAAGCCACTACAAAGTTAGCATCTGAAAAAGGAGAGCTGAAAACCCAAAAAATAATCTTAATAATCGGAGTAATTTCCATTGCTGCTTTAAGTTCAATTGGTCTAATTTATTATTGAAAGAAAAACAATGAAAAAAGAAAATAATTTTTTGTTTGATGATGGAGAAATTGATAATTGAATCACTTTTTATCTGAACTATCTAAATCCTTATTTTTCCGAGGAGAATTTTTCCCTCTTTCAAAAAAAATGGCAATCTTATTGAAAACTTTTCCAATTATGGAAAGAAAAAAAACTAGATACCGAAGAAATTAAAAATACAGTGGAGCAATTAATTACTACTAAAAAATCTCTTTCATCCTTAATTAAAAAATACCAAAAAAAAGAAGTTGCCGATTATTCTTTCCTTTTTGCTGAATTAGAAAAATTATGAGATGCTGATTTAGCCGAAAAATACTCCTTAAAACCTCAAAAAGTTCAGAATTTTCTTTTGGGACAGATCAAAAGACAGTTTCCGGATTTGGATGTTCGAAAAATTAATGAAACAGTTGGTGAATTTATTAACAATAAACAAAAAAATTAGCAAAAAAATTTTATTATGCTCCAATATCAGCAATTTCTCATCAAAGACTTGACTGAATTAGAACAATTAGCTGATTGGATTCTACCTTATCTTAAACCTAACATTTTTTTGCTTTTACAAGGAGATTTGGGAGCAGGAAAAACTACTTTCACCCAAATACTTGCCCGAAAGTTAGGAATTAAAAACACAGTAAATTCGCCAACTTTTACTATTTTACAACAATATAAGATAAGAAACAATTACTATTTGAACCATTTTGATTTTTTTCGCCTATCCTTGCAGGATGACCTTTCTATTTTTGCAGAATTAATTATTAATAATTTAAATGTTATCGAATGACCTGAAAGAAATCCTCAATTTTGGCGAAATGAAGAATGTATTTATTTAACCTTTAAGTTTCATTTTTTTCAAGAAAGAGAAGTAAGATTAATTGAAGTAAAACATCTAAGCTCAAAAATTTAGAGATTATTAGGAGGGAGATTCTCAGCAAACAGCAGCCTAGGCTCTGCTTTTGCTGGATTTTTTGGTTCTTTTTTTCACGAAATACCAAACCACCAAAGCAGTAAATAACATGCACCAAATGGGTAAAAAAACAAGAAGGGATAAAACAGAAAATAAAGGAGGATCGGCTAAATTTCTCTCTGTTATAATAAAAATAAAAATAACATTAAAATGAATAACAAAAAACTCCTAATTTTTGACACTCATTGTCATTTAGCCGATAAAGGTTATGAGAAACACAACATCAGTGAAATCATTAATGAAGCTGAAAAAGTTGGAGTAAAATATATTCTCAATACCGGGCAAGATATGCCAACTAATAATTTACTGCTTACTCAATTAAAAAACTTCCCTAACTTATTTGGCTCACTTGGACTACATCCTAACAGCAAAGAAGATTTAAATGAAGAAAACTTAAAATGAATAGAAGACCAGTTAACTAACAAAAAAATAATTGCGATTGGGGAAATTGGTTTGGACTATTACCGAACTTTTACTCCTCAAGAAGCACAAAAATATTGATTCAAAAAGCAATTAGAGTTAGCCAAAAAATATGATTTACCAGTTTTATTACACATTCGCGAAGCTTTTGCCGATGCTTATGAAATTGTGAAAGTAGCAGGTAATGATAAAGGCGTTCTTCACTGCTTTACGGGAACTTGGGAAATAGCACAAAAGTTTATAGATTTAGGGTTTTACATTTCTTTTGCTGGCAATATTACTTATCAAAATGGTAAATGAAAAACGAGATGACAAGAGGTAATCGAAAAAATTCCTTTGGAAAAAATAGTGATTGAAACTGATGCTCCCTATTTATCCCCGGAGCCTCTGCGAGGAAAAATTAATTATCCACAAAATATCATTTATACATTAAAAAAAATCGCTTCATCTAATTGCGGCGGTGATAATTCTTCTTCATTGCCAGTTTTTTCTTTTTCAAGCACAGTTGGTTTTTCTTCACCGAGTAATTGGGATATCAGCCAAATTAATTGACATTTTTTTTCATAAAGTAATTGATTTATTTCTATCTGCCTATTTTTTTGGTCGGCTTGCTGGATTATTTTTTCTGCTTCGTCATTAGAATTAAGCAAAACTAGTTCTTTTAGTTCCGTGAAAATTGTAATTTCTTCGCCTTCTACTGTTAACTTTTCTCGGCTTCAACTTTCTACTTTGGCTAACCATTTGCGTTTGTTAGTTGGTAAGTTTTCTCGTTGGTCATTTAATTTTTCCCAATAATCTATAAGTTGCTGATTGATTTCTTTAATTTCTTCACTGTTAGTGTGGTTGTACGATTCAACAAATTGATTATATCTTACTAATGATTCTTGGTCGACTACCGTTATGAATCGACCATTTGGCGGATGCCAGGGTCGACGGTTTTGTCTTCATCTTAACCCTTCGCCATCATCACTGTTTTTGATATTTTTTTATAAGATGACAATTTGCTGAATTAAATTTATTTTACTAAGTTTACATAAAAATGTATATATACATATATATTGTAACAACTATGACAAAAATAGATATAACATTTAAAATTGAAGAAGTGGGAAAATTTAAAGACGCCAATAATAATATTTACGCCATAATCCCCACGGAGCCTATTAATTTAGAAGCGGAAAGAATGGGAATAATCAACGTCATTTCTCTTCCTTACAATGGCGAACTTCGTGTCGGAGATACAATTACTGTTCAAGATATCGATTTAAATGATTTGGGAAATATCAACCACAGAATAAAAGAAATTAACGGAATTAGAAATTGAGATATTCGGGGAAGTTTTGGCGGAATTGTTATTAATGAGCGAGCACCCGGTCTGGAAAATTTAGATGAA
>CAUDNR010004148.1:47150-65859 GCA_958430865.1 Entrophospora sp. SA101 | reverse complement strand
TTTTTATTTTTAGATCCTTGAACAAAACCCTGAAATTTATTTAGGAATAGAGTTTTTTAAAGACGTTGAAGAACATATTAAAGTAGTTCAACCAGTTAAAGAGACAATAATTGCTTTGGAGTTTAGGATCATGTCATTGACAGATTGTTTCATTCAATTAACAAAATTCAGCATGGCTGTAAAAATTCCTTTCATTCTTTTTATGTTGAAAAATTCAACAAAAAATGGAAACAATTTGATTTTAAAATTTATTTACTTGGATTATTTTTTACTATATACCCACTTTATAGAGGTATTTAAATAAAATTAATTTTTCGCCCTTAATAGAGACAGGAAAAGGTCTTAACTTGATATTTTTAGACAAATATGCCATACAACAATTAGTTTTTGGGTCGAGATAAAAATTCTAGCCAGTTAGTTTCACAAAGAGAATTGTACCCAAAGTTGGCTCTAAATAATACTTTATATATAATACCATCCATTATGCAATGTAGGTTTGCTGATGATTATTTTCTGTCTTAGGTTGGATGTGTTCAAAACGTGATTAATTTATGATTCCTTCAATTAATCAAAATATTTACATGAGTGAACAAATCAGATTATTGTATCAATTGATACGTGATAAATGAATAATCTTGGAAAAAAATATTATTAACAAAACTTCTAAAAAGTAAAATATTTAATTCTTAAACCCCTTAATATTAAATCTAATATTACACGCACTATAAATATATAATATTACATGCACTATATATATATATTATTAAATAAATACAAATGACCTAATCATTTTAATGATAGCCATATTTATCTTTATTTTTTTCCAAATGTTCTAAAACTATTGGATAAACATCCTTTATTGCGTTAGTTCCCCACCAAACATCAAGATGTCCATATCCATCAATCTCACGAAGACTATAATTGTCGGGGTCATTTATTTGACGAATATAATCATATGATTTTCTTGTTGAACTTATCTCAAACCTATAAAATAATAAATAATAAATTAAAATTTTATTCAAACAAAAAACATTATAAATAATAATTAACATAGTAATATATATATATGCATTATATACTTACACAACGTTTTTATCACCATGAATAAATGTTATAGGGAAATTTAAATTGTTTTTCACATTTTCATCATTAACATATATATCTTTGGAATTGTAATCAACTAATTTACATTTACGAGCCATTGTGAAAAGATGCTTGAGTGTAGTTAGATTCACTGAACCAAAGAATTGATGTTGATAGTCGTGAACTTGTTGTGTAAGATGTTCATGTTGATACAATGTGCCGTAACATAAAGATGCTCTAAGACACAATGCATTTCGACACACTTGTCCTTTTGGTACTGGATAAAATCTTAATAGTTGATTGATGATTCGATCAATGAAATTGGTGTCAGCCGATGTTCTTACATCAAATGCTGGTCGACGTAAGACATATCTATAAACATCAATTAATCTCAAATTCATTTTCACTCTATTCCAAAATCCAAGATATGGATGCATTGACTATATGTGTGTGTGTGTATAAGAGAGAACGTGTAAATATAAATGGATTCATAAAAGATATGTATGCATATATCAATTTACGTAAATCATAAAGTATTCTAATCATTCTGGCAATAATATTATTACATACCGTAGAAGAACAAATAATTGTTCCTACACCTTTAATTTGACCACTTAATACTCCCATAAAAGTAATAAGAGAACCAACACAATGTGCTATAACAGCAATTTTTTCAACACCAGTAATATTACGAACTTCATTAACAGCAGCTACCTGATCCAACATAACTTTATCAACAGTATGTTGATCATGCACTGCTGCATTTGTTGGTGCAAGACGGTAATCATTTAAGAAAACGTCATATCCATTTTCCAAAAGATAATCCAATAAATTGTTTTTAGAAAAATCTGTAGACCACATTTCATAAGTCATTGCTGCTCCATGTGTCTAATAATATTATAAAATTATTAGAATAAAGTAAAATAAAAGAATAGATTAATTAATCAATTAATAATTAATAATTAACTTACCAATAATACAGGACCTTTTCTTCCACCTTCATATCTATGTAATGCTGACTTGATACCATCCTCAGATGTGATGGTATAAGTTTTCTTTTTTGGCCTTATAAATTTTGAATGGGTTAATAGTTTTGCGGATAAAGTGGTTGGATACTCCAAACTGCGTAGTATAGCAAAAGAATGTTTCATTAAAGTCATAACAAAGAATCGATGGAATGATAAGAACGCTGAACTCCTTTTAGTTCCGGACGCCTACCATAATTCAAAAAAATAAATAAATAAATAACGATAAATATTTATCAAAAATCAAAAAAAAAAATTTTTAAAAAAAAAATACCTCAATCGTTCTAAGTTGTGTAAAGAAATCAAATGGTCTTATTCTTAAAATTCCTCTACCAACAATTTGTAAATTCTCATTTTCATCATCATCCACTTCTCCTATACCCCCTTGATTTGCATTAATTTCATCAAGTTCAAGATCATCATCTTTTTTGTTTCTAAGGTAAACAGAGACAAATAGAGCGGTTGTCTGATACCAGGCATGAAGAACATTTGAATTATTAACCAATTTGAATCCTTTAAATCGATATTTTGACCCATCAGTAGCCAATAAATTCAAGTTGTAAATCATTCTATTTGAGTCAACACTATCAGGTTCAGGTACGAAAAGACGGAATTTTCCTCTGGTCACGAGTAATGGATCAGGTGACAAGGCTCGACATGAAACAGTTCCAGTTATGAATGCACAATTATCGTCCAAATCAATAAGTTTATCGGTGTCCTGACAAATTATCGTCAATAAAAACTGCATTGTTGAGTCGGCAGATTTAGCTTGTTCTATATAAATACATTGAATAAATTATTTGAACAGCATTATTAATATACGTGCAAATTAAATAATACTAACTCTAATACAATATGATGACTTACTTTCAGCAACCGCAAAATCTTTAGAAATAATTTCAGTTGAGAAATAACCTTTCATTACTTCAGTGAAGGAGATACCTTTTTCTAAAGGACCTTTTCGTGAAAGTTTAACAAGTTCATGAGTTTCATCTCTAAATGATTTGAGTGGTTTTGTAAAGTCTATAAGTTGTTCTGCAGGTTTATAATCAATTTTCAAACCATTATCTTTTGCGGCCAGTTCACAAATTCTTTCAGATAGACAGGAAATAGTTAAGAATGGATTAATTGCAAGTGATGTTGGTACAATTGAACCATCACATATATATAAATCTTCGTAAACTTCTACACCAGAGCCTGTAAATACCTTAAATAAATATTTATATTTAATAAATTATATATCTATGTATGGATTTTATTTTTATTTTTCAAAAAATAAAAACTTACTTGACCCTTGTGATTAACAACACCTTTACTACCATCTGATGCCATATTACAACCACCAAGAGGGTGAACACTAACCAGACCACGATGATTGAGTTTATTCCATGTTGGCGATGGAACCCAGGATGCGCCAATGGAAAATGCAGCATTTTTCAACACCTCATTAATTTTTATGGCATTTTTTGACTCGCCAACTCCAGGATATTGAATTTTAAGTTTGTCATCAACTAATTCCATTTGACCAGAATGATCGTCATGTGACATGACTAAATATATTTGTGTATTCAGCATTGCACCTTGATAAACGCCCGCAAGATTTGTAACAAATTTTCTCCATTTTCTAGCTATTGACTTGCTAATACCGATATTTGGAGGATCTACTCCACAAAAATTATCAGTAGTATGGATAACTAGTTTACCGAGTGCTCTGATAGCATGCGGAAGCGTACCATCTTCTATCACATAACCATCAAATTCTCCACCAGTCAATCGCATGTCAATGACACCGGATATATCTGGACCAACAACAGCTTTCTTTTGATGTGAGCGTTCCTTAACTCCAACAGCTGTAATTTAATTATAAACTATTTAATTATTTAATTCTAATATTTTTTTATCACAAAATAATGTGTTGCGAAAATCTTACCATGAACAGGTATGTCTGAATTAAAAGCAAATCCCAAAATCTATTGAAATAAAAAAAATTTCATTAATAAATTCATCCACCAGTCCATCCATCCCATCCTACCAATTAGTTAATCAACTACTTACGTCACCATTCCCGCTAAAACCTTTTCCTACATTTGGACTAGTTGGCAAACCATAAAGTTTTGATCTCAATAAAATTTCATTGGAACCCATAGTTCCAGCACCAATAAAAACTGAATCTGCAGTAACAAAATAAAGATGCACTGTACTTTCATCTGAAAAAGTACATCTTTCGGTCTATAAAAATTTATATTATGTTAATAAATAAATTAAGTAGATAAAATATTCTTTTCATGTAATTAATTAATAATTAATTATACTTACATCTAACCATTCATAGAATACAATCCATTTATTAGATTTACTATCTTTTTTTATTCTTGGCACGTTAACTTCACAGAATATTTCACATCCATGATTCCAAGCATCAGGAATATAAGTCATCAACATTGTATTTTTACTTCCATCATTATTACCAGAAACATCATTACCAACCAATGTTGAACCATTTTGTCTAACACCAGCATAATTAACACGATCCTCCCATGAGATGGCAACGGGTATACGTTTAAAGTTCTTGTGAAACTCTTCGCCTAATCTCTTGGCTTGTTCTTCTAAAGCTTTCAGTTTTGGAACTTCAGGAAAATGTTCGGGATATGGGGATGGATGAATTACTTCTTTTGCTCTACCATAGTCTGCAATTTATTACATTATCGTTATGGTGATGATTATTATTATAATGAATGATGAATTTATATTATTATTACGTACTTCGTTCAATACTTTCCATATCCTCATGAATTTCTCGTGGCCATACAGTTTGTTTCCAAACACGTTCATCGGCTTCGAGAGCAACATTGGCATTGATAAGTGATGTACCTCCAAGACTAATTAATAATTAAATTATTCGATTAATTTTTTTTATGAGAATCCAATCGAAAATAATACGTCACACGCGCACATATATATTACTTACCCACAACCACAAAGAACATCTTGCTGTTCACCGTCATAAAGATGATATAAACCGGTTTTTTGACCAAGAGATTTTGTTTGAATGGAACCTTGAAACTCTTTTACGCATTCGTGTAACTTTTGTGGGAACTCGCCTGGCCATCTTTCCTTGCCCCTTTCTAAAAGAGCGACACGTTTTCCAGCTCTTGACATACGTGAAGCAGCAATTGAACCTCCATAACCTGAACCAATAACTACCACATCATAATGTGGTTTCATTAAAGGTACAGGTAATGAAATGCGTGGGAATTCACTCATCATTGTTATTTTATTTATTTTATTTTATTTTATTTGATGATAAATTTTATTTTTTATATATAATTAATTATATATAAACTCATTAAAAATTGACAATAAATAATTTTTTTGAAAGAAGGATAAATACATTTTATTTTATAGATTATTTCTTTATTAACGATAAAATAAATAATAATAAACATGTAAGGTGAATCAATAAATAAATAATGAATGCTTAATTCTAAATTAATTTCTTATTATAGAATTCCCTTTTAATTTGCTTAAAGGGAAGTGTGTGTGCTTGTTTGTTAAATATTTGTGTGTGGTACGAGAGAAATCATTGATTGATTATCATTATCTTAATGATTCCTATAAATAGTAATGGTAAATCGGCTTTATTATTTTGGATTTACAAGCAAAAATTTTACTGCGTTAATTGGATGATTTTTACATGATCGACAATACGGCTAAATTTATTTTATTATTATTATTATTATTATGCAGATCTTTTCGTTGTAAAAATCAGTATTTCTGAAAAATCTTGTGTCCAATCATGTTTCATTGGTTAATAAACCTCAATGATCTGTAAATTTTTCCTTGGAGACTCTCTCTCGCATTCAACACTTGAAAAAAGGGGATTAATAAAAGTTTTATGATATTGGGATAAATTGAGAAATTTTGTCATCGATATTATCTGGATCAATAATTGGTCCAGCAAAATTTTTGTATATATCATTATTGACCTTTTAGAATAGATTTGACGCGGAAAATTTCAGACTGAAAATTTTCTGAGCAGTATTATATAAGTTGATAAAAGGTTTGCTTCTCATCATCTGTGAATTCCTTCCACAACTTTGATTGAGTTCCTCACATTTGGTGACCATACTGATATAATAAAAATTTTTCATAGCATTTAACAGATTGGAAACGATTTTCAAGCTTTAAAACAACCAAAGATGCAAATTTATCATCTCTTTTCTTCCAACATAATTTCATGAATACCATCATCATCATAAAATTCCAGAACGTTATCCAAGAATTTATTAGATTGATTTCCATATCTTAATTTTCCATTCTCATCAAAAGTACTTTCGACATCTATAATTGTATCTTTGGTTAAACGTTAAGTTGATTAAGTTCTTCCGTCTTTTAATCGAATGATTTTTATGATGAAATCAAGGATCGACGGAATTTTTGGAGCAACCTATTTTGGTATTTCGCGCCCTGCATGAAATCGAAATTTTTCTGTGTCACTTGCAGATTTTTAATTACTCGCTCTTAATATTGGCAAATAAAAAATCTTTTGTTTACCAAAAACATTTAATATTTTTTTTCAAAAGAAATTTAACAAGAATTTAACAAGAATTTAAACAAGAATTTAAACAAGAATTTAACAAGAATTTAAATGAATTTAAAAAAAGAATATTAAATGCGTGAAATGTAAGACAAAGCAAAACAATAATAATAAATCCTTTCTTTTGAAAAAGACGGAACAATTTACAATTAAACAATTTACAATTTAGACAATTTACAATTTAAACAATTAAACAATGTAACGAAAATTTTCATTTTTTCGAAAAAGACGAAAACCTTGTCTTCCATTTTATCCCATTATGTTTATTAGATTGTGAGAATTTACGCACAGATACTACATATAGCAGTGTGGACAATGAAACATTTACCAAAATAAAATTTCAATTACCAATTAGATTTCCATATCATGCCAAAATCTACTGAAACTCTTGCCATAAATAAATTTTTATAGGCATACGTCGATTATTTAATATATTTTAAACAATTCTACTAATAGTCCTTTCCGTAAGTGACTACCATGAAATCGAAATTTTTCTGTGTCACTTGCAGATTTTTAATTACTCGCTCTTAATATTGGCAAATAAAAAATCTTTTGTTTACCAAAAACATTTAATATTTTTTTTCAAAAGAAATTTAACAAGAATTTAACAAGAATTTAAACAAGAATTTAAACAAGAATTTAACAAGAATTTAAATGAATTTAAAAAAAGAATATTAAATGCGTGAAATGTAAGACAAAGCAAAACAATAATAATAAATCCTTTCTTTTGAAAAAGACGGAACAATTTACAATTAAACAATTTACAATTTAGACAATTTACAATTTAAACAATTAAACAATGTAACGAAAATTTTCATTTTTTCGAAAAAGACGAAAACCTTGTCTTCCATTTTATCCCATTATGTTTATTAGATTGTGAGAATTTACGCACAGATACTACATATAGCAGTGTGGACAATGAAACATTTACCAAAATAAAATTTCAATTACCAATTAGATTTCCATATCATGCCAAAATCTACTGAAACTCTTGCCATAAATAAATTTTTATAGGCATACGTCGATTATTTAATATATTTTAAACAATTCTACTAATAGTCCTTTCCGTAAGTGACTACCATTCAAACCCGAAATGTACGATCTACTAATTGAATCTTTATTTGGTTCTTTTTCTTCTTCCTCTTGCAAAGAAGAAGCTGCGCAAAAGAAGAAAGAGGAACAACAAAATTATTTGATGATGGGAAAAAATGCTTACGACTCATTTACTTATGCAGGTGTAAATTGTAGGCATTCAGCAGTGGAAGCAACGAATTTGTCAGTAATATTTTCAGTTGCAGGTGAGTTGTTCGCAGTGCGTGAATTGAGTGCGGGGAACGTGTGTTACATTAAAGGTAGCCAATAATACATTAGCAGAAAATTCGTGTAACAAATTGAAAACTAATTAATATTTTAATTACATTTTTACTGTCGATTTTGAGTAGTATAATTCTATTTTTTTATTGATAACTAAAAATTCCATTTTTGTCAACAATATCGGTTTCGGGTATAATTCTATTTTTATTAATAACGAAAAATAAACAAATATACTTTTATTTATTATACTAGAATAATTCCATTTTTTATTAATATTATTATTATTGATAGTTTCGGGTATTAATTCTATTTTTATTGATAACGAAAATAAACAAACACACTAGAATAATTCCATTTTTTGTCATTGATGCTTATTGATTTTTTAAAATTCAATATTTCAATTCAAATCAAATCAAGAAAAAAAAAAACAATTTTTTATTGTTATTCATTCATTTAAAATGTTTAATCAATGAAAACATAATAGAAAACTGTTAACAAAAATTGGTTTCATGATTATACATGGTTAGAAAAAGATGAAGAAAGTGAAGATACAGTCCTTTTTTGTAAACTCTGTAGAAGTAGAAATGGAAGTACAAAATTTGCACAAGGCACAAAGATTTAAATCTAGAAGGAATTAAAAGACATTTAAAAACGAATGAACATGAGACATCAGAATCACCCAACTTCAAAATGAAATAAATAAAAATTAATTAGCAATTATTTCATTAATGAAAAATCATCTTTCCACTCATATTTATCCTGATCTATGTAAATTAATGACATTACAATTTGAAAAAAATAATAAATTAATAATTACTGAAAAAACTTCTAATCTGAAACCTACTGCTTTAGAAAAAATATATAATAATAACCTAAAACTGTGCAATTCAAATAAATGCTCATTTCCGATTTTTCAATATAAATCTTACGAGTATCCTGTGACATCAGTGGGGGGACGGAATTTTGTCCAGTGCAATGTGGTTATCTGCACTGAGGAATACAATAGCAAAACGTCTGGACCTTTAGATGTAAATCTTGAAAATCAATCATTGATAGAGAGATGTAAACAGCGCCATAATCTACTTTTATAGTATAAGATGGAACGCAGCAAGAGTTGTTGGCAGCGTTGGGTCATAAACACGAGGCGCCTTATTGTAGGCTTAGGTATAAATAAGTTCAATCGATATATATATAAGAGGTTAGTGGTAATTTTTTTTAAATTTAAAGGCGTAATAAAAAATGTGCGTTACACATACTAACTAACGCACGCATATGATACGTTAATAAAACAAATATTTATTTCATATTAATAAAGGAACCTCTTTCCCATGTTACAAAAATATCTTGTTTTTGGGATAAATTTCCTAACAAACAAAACAATCATTATTCTTATCATTGTTGTTTCTGTAATAATAAAAAATGGAAGAAATCTTTTTAAAGAAGATAAAATCTTTAATCATATGCTTATTGGCAAAAATAGTTCAATATTAATACACCCTGTAGTTTGACAATGATTTAATAATCAAATAACAATATCTAGGGCTTAAATATACAACGGATAACTACTGAAATTGCTGAATAATTAAATTAATCTACATAAACTACAATCTTAGGAATCTGGGTCACCCCCATTGATTTCCATTTTTAAAAGTTCCCAAATAATCTTAAATTAACGAAAAATGATATTTACCACTTTCACTCCTGGTATCAGATAAGTTGCATTATTAAATCAGGTCAGAATATCAATTCATATTTAGTGACTTGACATTGTGTAAAAATATATAATTCTAAATCTGTTTTTATTAGGCTTATTTTGGAATACAGCTTGAAATAATGGATCGATACCGTTTTTCCACCTGCATATATTAATATTATTATTATCTTGACATGAAGTACAAGAATTATTCGCACTTTGTTTATAATTAGCATCGTGTGATTTCCCAGATTATGATAAGGAAAATTTTATTTTATTATTAAATGATAAAAAAAAAATTACATAAACATATATTACAATGATAAGAAATTTGCACCAAGTTTGAATGTGAATTTCAGGTATTTTTACATATAAGCATACATACATACAACCCAAATTTATTTTGATTCAAAAGTCAAGGTTTAATCATATTAAAACCATATGTGATTTGACAATTTGATCCCAATCCGATTAAAGTTAATCACAAATTGTTAATTAATATTAAAGAGTGAAATTGAAAATTGTAAACTGCTTTTTTTAATAGATTTTTTACACCAAACAAAAGTATTTTTTCTACTTTGACTTTTAAAGGTCACACAGGATATAAAAAAATGTCAAAAGTAACATCAAAGAATTTTGATCCCAGCCAGTTCATAGTGAGAGATGTCGTGTGACGACATGTTTACAGTCATTATTATTATTTGTGCTGTACTTGATTCTTTTTCTATTTTATTGCGTGATCAAAAAAAAAATTTTCAAATAAGAAAAGTGGAAATGATAAACACAATGGTTAAATAATAAAAGAATATCATACATCTAGTGCTGTGACCCGAAACTCTTTTGAATTGTCGAGAGAAGAGCCTATATATATATATCCGAAATCAGAAACTTCTGAATTAGATGATTAGTACAAATTTAGAAACTATCTCCCAGAATTCAAAATTTGATTGGATAATAATGTTACTGTTCAGGTAAAATTTACAATTCGGAATTTTCAAGCTCGGCGGATTTTTGGTTTAGCCGATAAGTTTCGGGAGATGTAATATAATTTTTTTTAAGCTGACTGATTGATTGGATTATAGATAATCTGCACCGTATTAATGGCAGAAATTATAGTTTTGTATTTTAGTATGAGTCTAAGTTTCGGCATGAGTTTAGGTTTCGGCATTTGATATTTTTATAAACTAGTTTCGATATTTGAAGTTCCTTAAACTTAGTTTCGAGTCACAGCATTGCTCACGTACGACCTTAGAGTTACGAGAAGAAATGGCTTAAAAGTTTTCCCACCATCATCTATTTGTTAGACGACCTTTTTTGAAATCTATTCTTTTTTTGTTCAAAATTTATTTCAGGAAGCTTATAAACAACAGTCAAAGGTTATGATAGCAAACAGGGATCGATTTTACCTACACGATCATCTATGACACACACAACTCGTTATGTGTGATTTAATTTAATTTAAGTTTTTAAATTTTTGAAACCTGAAAATATGAATTTCGACTTCTACAATTACTACATGCAATCGGAAAGGAGTAGTCGGATAAAAACAATGTCTTGATGGATGGGTTAAAATTGCATGTTCCAAGTTTCGGGATTGAAGCATGCACTTATTTTTTGTATTGAATTTAAAAAAATATTTAAAGGTAGTTGTGCAACCGTCAGAATTAAATTTTAACGACGTAGTGGAACGTATGCATGCAGAAAGGGCTAGAAAGATACGTTGGCTGTATCAGGAAAACAAGGTATGTTACCGCATCTGGAAATCGAGATTCCCATTCATGCAAATACATTTTTGGTAAGATGAATGCTTGATTTATAATTATCGAGGACAGGTCACTTTTCTTCTTCAAAGAATTTACTCCAACTTGAAGGCAGCTTTAATTACCCACTCACAGTAACGGTTTAGCAGTTTGTTTGACAAATTATAGATTACAACTTTATGCCTGCTGTATTTCACCTTCTGGTGAATTGACTTACGACAAACCAGATTCATTCATTTCAAGCGATTGATTTTAATTCGTATTTATTTGCATTGCATTAAAATGATTGGATTTTAATAATTTATATTTAAACTTTAATTTATTTGCCTGGAAAACAGATTGTTTGAAAAGAATAATTAATTATATTGTTTTTATGCTGTTTCGCAATTGCCATTTCTTATAGGGATCGTAGCGAGAAAAAAATAAATATTATGTAGTAGACGTTACTATTTGTTTGATTGTTTCACGTCATCGCCATCTTTTAATTATATCTGAGAACAGTATTATTTATGATTTTTTCACAACATTAATATTACTATAAAATTGATGTCGATCCATTTCAAATAAATAACATTTTTAAATTCATACATATATGAACATGAGTTCGTCATCCTCAAGAAGACATATTACAAGAAGTACCAACCCTATACATGGACGTAGTCATAGAGAACCATCATCGGCATCACATTCTAATAATACACCTGATGAACAAATTTCTGACGATAGCGTTATAGAATCAGACGACGAGTCAATGGGAACAGTTGAAGGCTATAATAGTAGTATAAGAACAAGAAGAACAAATAAAAATAACATTATTTATCATCAGAGTGACGAGGAAGAAGATATGTTGGAGGAGGAGGAAGAAGAAGAAGAAGTAGAGGTAGAGGAAGACGAGGAATTAGAGGAAGGATTAATTACGAGGGAAGAGGTTGATTTTGATAATGAAGGGGAAGAAGAGAGTAGTGAAGAGGTGGAGGAGGAGGAGGAAGATGAAGGTCAAAGTGATTATGAAGAAGTTGTTACGAAGAAATCGTCAAGAGGTGTAAAGAATTTACACCAACTAAAACAAACCTCACTACAAACTACACGTCTAAAAATTAAACCACAACTACCACAACTACTACAACAGCAACAACAACAGCAACAACTACAACAACCATCACTACAAAAATCATCTCAACGTCAACTTAGTAGTAGTAGTAGCTCTTCAAGAAAAAGAGGTAAGATGAATTAATTAATCAATAAGTGAATGAATGATATGACCAATTAATTAATTAGAATGTATATATGGATGATTTATTAATTTGTAAATTTGTAAATTATAATTTATTAAAATTTTGAAAATTCTGTTTTTAAATAAAGGGAGGTAAGGACGCGATAAATATTCGTTGATTAATTAAAAGGCTTTTCTTTTAAAAAATAAATATTAAATTTATTTATTATAATTTTTAAAAAAGTATAACTGAATCTTCAACAACGTCATACACAGGACGTGTATTAACGAAAAGACAACGAGCAAAACTTGATGATAATTATGAAGAGGATTTACTCGAACTTCCCATGGGTAAGTAAATTAAATTAAATAGTTAATTAATTAATAAATTTATTTATTTATTTATTTATTTATTTATTGATTGAATTAGAAACAACGAGAAAGAAGCATTTGACAGAAGAAGAAATAGCATTAAAGAAATCAGAAATAGCAAGGAAAAGAAAGCATCAGAGTATACAACGAGCTGAACAAGACAAGGTTTTTGTTTTTTTCAAAAATACTAAACATTTAATAATAAATCAATATCCCGTCATTATTCTAAACCCTATATGGTATATGTATGTAGATGGATACCATCAATAGATTATTAAAGAAACAAGCTACAAGAAAAAGAAAAGCAGACCAAGATGAAAATGATAGTGCTAGCAACAGTAATAATAATAGTTTTAATGATTACAACAATAACAATAACAATAACAGTAACAGTAGCAATAACAATATCAATAACAACAATAAAACAGCTACTGCTTCTGCAACACTAACACTACCATCAAATTCAATTCATTATGTTAAATCTGTTGATGGATCAACTTTATCAATTCCAATTGGTGTTGAGATCCCCATAAAATTTGAAAAAGGTCCAAAGTAAGTTATTATATTATTTTGAAATGTAATTATATTGCAATTTTCATCTTGTTATATCTTATATCTAATACAATTATTTTTCACGTTTCATTTTTAATATATTTGTTGATAGGTATCCTCCACCAATTCCATCATGTTCATTATCTGGTTGTGATAAACCTAAAAAATATCGTAATGTAAAAAAATTCGAAGAATTTGCTTGTTCAATGGAACATTTGAAATTATTAAGTTCATAAATATATTCATTATACTAGCTAGATATTGTTTAAATCTAAAAATAATTTATTATTATTATTTACAAATAGAAATTTAATTCATTCATCAATTTAAATTTTTGTAAAAAAGTAATTTTTTTGAACAATTAAATAATTTTCATTGATCATTAATATTTCACTAAAAACAAATAATAACGATGCTAATAATAAAAATTAATATAATAATATCAATTAATCCAAATATCAATTATTTACAAATTAAATTTTTTTATTTTTTAATTTTTAATATAGAAAAATTTTTTTTCAAATTACGATTATTATTAAAATCGTATTACTACTATTTAGAACAAATATTATAAAATATATAAAATTTTATGGATCACGACCTAAATAAAATATATATTCATTAGTTAACCGCGATAAAATCTTCCATAAAAAAATAATTATATATTATATAGTAATTTTTTTTAAATACTTGGATAGAAAACCTGAAAGTCTCGATTCAGTAAAATCCCATAACACTTTAAGTAAATCTTCCCCAAGCGAATAAAGATCCATATGGAATTCTCCTTATTTTTTTTTATTTTTTATTTTTTATTTTTTTGAAATAAAAAAAAGTTATTAATAAATAAATAATTTATAAATTTATAAATAATTGTACAATTAATTACACTCTATCTCATCACAATCTTTCATTATTTTTTGCCCACCACCAAGAAACAATCATTTACCATCAATGTCATCATTTATGTACATATCATTCGTACGATTTCGTGTTATTAAATCTATAACTTCCAAAATATCATTGCCTTCTAATGAACTCAGATTATTTGCCAACCTTGTATAATCAATCTATTAAAAAATTTGTTTTTGGAACCAAATTAATATCTTTTAGAAATAATAATAATATGATGTATGTTATACACATTACCAAACAGTTTTCCTTATCATAAGCGGAATCAGTTGAAGAGTAAGAAGATCGTGAAGAAGATTCATAATTTGGAGAATCATCGATTTTATACCGATTTGGAGTTTGTGTTCTGTTATTAGTAGTAGTACTATTAATTGTAGTCGGTGTGGTAGTAGTTGAGCTGATTTTATTATTGATCATGGCAGAGGATCTTGCAGAAGGATATGTTGTCTTTGTAGTAGTAGTTGATGATGATCTTTTTGGTCTACCAGGTTTTAATTTAGATTTTACAGCCGAGGATGATGAAGATACTGATGAAATTCGTGAATCATGTAACACTGGTATTTCTTTTTTAAGCAATCTATGAAACTCTGGTTTAGGTTCGGTAAATGTCTATATATATACATTATATACATACAAGATAAATAGTTGGATATATATAAATTTATAATTGATTTCATCTCTCCATTCATCTAATTTATTCATTAAATAAAAATTCCATTATTTTTATTATTATTATAATTACCAAATTATAGATAACTTCATAATGGGGTTTTTGAAAATTAAGATCAAAATCTATATTCCATGGATCGATTGATTTATCTGGAAAAAAAAGTCTGATATTCATATCAAATTCTCCCCAACCTTTTTCTATGATAGTGAATGGTGCTTTTTTCATAACTAATAAAAGTTTTTAAAAAAATCATTTTTATTTTTATTTACAATAAAAAACAAATAACCTAAAAAAAAAAAAAACTAACTTCTTGTTGGATTTTTAAAGGTTGGATGTAAATTATATTCAACTTTTTCAATAAAATTAGCTTGAAACTTTGCTCCCACATCGTTAATTGCATAAATCGTCAACTTCCATTCACGTATAGAATATCCATCAGGTGATTGAAATTTTGTTACTTCCTAGAAATATAATTTGTTTATGGAATTTTAAAAATGTTTTTGCTTTTAATATTTAAACAAATTATTTTTATTTATTTTACCTGATCAATAACCACAACTATATTTTTTTCATATATGATCTATATGCACAAAACATGAATATTTTGTATATATATATATGCATTTTTATTTAACGCAATAAAATGAATTAATAATGGCCGATTGTAAAATTTAACGTGTTATATACTCTAATGAGTATAAAAAAAATATCAACAGTAATATAATAATAACATGAAGATAAAAAGAACCTTTTCTGCCATTTTGTTGGATAATATTGTCAATGATAAACTTGGAAATGGAGGGGGTTTTTTTTGCAATATTGAATGTTTATACTTATATATATATATATATATAATTGTTATAAAATTATTATAGATATGTAATGAAAAATTGAAGAGAATAAAAAGAAAAACGAACGAACGAACGATGAAATAAAAAAAAAATATTTAGATTATTATTTAATATTGAGCATTGAGATTTCAGGGTTTAACTCGCTAAGTGAAGAGAGCCCCGAAAACTACATAAATATTAATTATTAAAAAATTATTGATTGTTTAATATTAAAAGGTTAGAACAAGATCAAAAACTAGATAGGTCAGTAACCACGCTGTGATCAAAAAATTTTCCAGATCTGGTAATTTTCACATTGCACATGAGAGAGCACACCACCACATGCAAAGTTCAAATATTTTTCTCGGGCCTTGTTTGTTGAAAAAGGGTAAATTAAATTTGACAAGACTATAGATGGGCGTCTAAATTGTTTTTGGGGTTGTCTAAAGTCAAAGTACGGTGCAGATCATATATAATCATTAATTGCTTATAGTAACAATTGGTCAACTTCAAAATACTAAAACAAAAAAAAATTATAACATTTTAAAAAATTTACCGATAAGTTTTATTGTTCATGACTCAAGCTTCAAAACTTATCGGCTGGTTTTTCCTTAAATTGAAAATTGGCATAGCCTTAGCATTTTGAAAATTCCGAATTTTGTTATACATTTAAGAAATTGAGACCAAGTAAATTTCGTGTAACAACTTTTTTTTTCATGGAATATTTTCTACAACATACACTTGATTTATTTGATTTATTTATTTCCTTTTTTTATTAATAAATAAAAGTTCTTTACAACAAAAAAGTTTAACGAACTACGTGTTTATTTTCACGCCATACATCTTTCTTTTTTTTATGCTGTGTGGATATGTTTATTGTCATGTTATCCATGCTGCAATGTTAACATGTGTTCCTACGCCCATCATTGATTGTTGTTGCTGTCAATCAACGTGTTCGAAATTGTTAAGAACATGTACTTATGCAACTATGTGTTTATTTTTACACCTTATGTCTTTCTTTTTTTTTTTCACATGTGGGTGCATTTATTGTCATGTCTACATTAACATATGTTTCTTGTGCTGCCATTCATTGAATTACTGATTTTTACGATTTGGTTAGTGAAGAAAGGTTGTATAAAAAGGTTAAGCAAATGAACTACTAGATGCAAAGAAAATATTTGATACTCACGAAATAATTTAAATCATATTTAAAAAAAAATAAAAAATAAAACTCATAAATAATTATGCCTTCCATTTTATCTACAATCGCATTTGTAAAGTCTGCGAGTGTATCTAATGTTTTGAATGGTGTGGCAACTTCAAGACTTGAAAATGATGATTTTTTGGACTTTACATTCAGGGCCTTTAATTCCAACAAAGACATCATGATCCAGGATATACAAAAGGATTCTTTTATGATGTTTGTTGGAAGTGCTCGCATAATGTTCCTAAACAATAAATTGTTTGAACATGGAATATGTAATGGGACAATAGGAGTAATCACCAAGGTAATTGATGATGATAATGTTGAGGTTACTTTACCCACAGCTAACAATATTGTAAAGATAAATGTTCAAAGAGAAATCACATACTTCACTATCAATGGAATACCAGCATCCAGGAGGCAATTCCCAATTCAGAATGCATTTGCACTCACTGTTCACAAGACACAAGGCCTTACACTACCACACTCAACTGTATCCATTGATGAAAAT
Organism: Entrophospora sp. SA101; assembly: GCA_958430865.1. Taxonomy (NCBI): domain Eukaryota; kingdom Fungi; phylum Glomeromycota; class Glomeromycetes; order Entrophosporales; family Entrophosporaceae; genus Entrophospora; species Entrophospora sp. SA101. The sequence continues at coordinate 48,126 of CAUDNR010004148.1, read as the reverse complement.
ATGTTCACCACAGGACAGATATATGTGGCGATGAGTAGGGCACCTTTGTGGGGGATTCTCTGGATATATTATCTTTTGATTTTGATTACATAGACATGTTATTGATGAGTACAAAAGGTTAAATAAATCTCTTGAACCAAAATGGCTTAAAAGAATAGATGTAATAAAAAAATACCTGTAAAAAAAGTATGTAAAAAAAAAATCATTAGAAAATTTGTTTTCAATTAATTATCAACATAATAAATAAATAAAATTGTTTTTCATTTTTCACCTATCAAAAGATTATGCAATCAGAAATTAATATATTAAGACAATCATGATTGTTATATTTGTGTATTAGTCCTGCTCTAAGCCTAAAAGCACCATCGTCTTTGAATGATTTAAATACTGTTAATCATGAAAAATAAATGATTTGTGAAGAGGAAGTAAAAAAAGGAATATTGCTTGGAGGTATTTTAAACAAGAAGGTGATATCAAGAAACTATAAAGCAAAAGGATAAAAGAAATTATGGGAAGCGTAAATGAAAATCTCGATGGCTCACTTTGCTTCCTCATTTGTAAACTTGTTTATTTCTATTAATTATTTGTATAACGTCGTTGGGATATCCTCACAATTTTTGGGATATCGTCGCAATTTTGAGATATCGTCGCAATTTTGAGATATCGTCACAATTTTGGGATAACTTCTCAATTTTGGGAGAATATATCAATTTTGGGAAATTAGAATTACTAATTAATTGAATTGTATATAAGGAACTTGAATTCAATGTAATTGTAAAGTAACTTTCTAACAAGCTAATTAGTTTCGACTAAGAACTAAATAAATAAAATAAATACTTTATTTAAACTTTTATCTTTAAACAAAATTATTCGCTAATAACAAAATCAATTCATTGATCCCCTATTCATTCTGATCCACGCAAAAACAAAAATAATTGTTATCACCAATTAAAATACGCTCTCCCAAATTTAATCG
>CAUDNR010004148.1:27986-47140 GCA_958430865.1 Entrophospora sp. SA101 | reverse complement strand
TTTTATATAATGTCTTTTATATTCTTCATAAACAGAAGTATAAGTAGCATCAGTAGGTAAATAAATAAAAACATCAGAATCTTTACGATTTCGCATTGGTGAAGGTAATCCACAATCAAGAGCATAGTTATTTAAAAAGTTTTTAACTGAAGTTGCAATTTCATTTGTTATTTTAATTTTAGATTCCAGTGATGGTGCACGACCTGTATTTCCATGAATACGCTCATCAAGTCCATATTGTTTGTAATGATCTTGTAAATTTTCCAAAGTCCGTTTCCCAATACCACATAATTTCATAAAAATACTCTGACATATTTTTATCAAACCATTAAATTGATATTTATAGTAAACTTTTTGGTCATCTTTATTACTAGAGAGATTTCCCATCATTAGTTGTGTTTTAATAAATAAATCTTTTTCTTTTTTATCTAAACCTTTTAAATGAATTAAACGTTCAAAAAATGGTTTAAAACCAATTATTTCAAAGCAAGGGTGAAAATTTTTAGTATTACTACGTCTATAACAAGTGCAATTTTCAGAGTTATGGAAAATTTCTTGCACTTCAGCAATGGTATTAAATACAAATTCATTTTCTTCATATTCTTCTAATCCCAGTTCTACCAAATCAAAAAAAAGTTTTTCAACAGACATTTTTAATTGTAGTACAGATCGGATGATCAACAAAAATGGGGTGCTTTTTGTTTTTATGAATATCTCAAAAACAAAAAATCTGAAGAAACCCACTTTTTCCTAGAACAGCCCCCATATGCGGATTTTTTTATGGTGCCCCCTTTTTTTCTCTAAAAAAGGAAACAGTGTCACAAAATATTTTGCTATTATTTTTTAAATAAATATTACATTTTATTAGTATTATGAACTTTCAATCACTAAGGCTTCTGGAAAATCGTCACATTTATAAAATTATTAGAGGTTTTGATCAGGATATATTTGTAGAACAGTGCTATGGAGACAGAATCTTTATTTCATACAATTTTTTCGGAAATTGCAATAGATAGAAGTATAATGATAAAGAAAGAAATTTTCTGTATTTCGAAAGAGTTTTTTAACGCCACTGGTATTTTTAATCCAATAAATCTTTCCATAGCTCTAATCTATATTACATATACTATCTTGTACACTAATTTGGTGTCTATATCTTTGAAAACGGAGGAGGAGTAGTGGTTTGAAAACAGCATGTTTTATTAGCGTTTTATTAGTATTATGAACTTTCAATCACTAAGGCTTCTGGAAAATCGTTACATTTATAAAATTATTAGAGGTTTTTGATCAGGATACATTTGTAGAATAGTGCTATGGAGACAGAATCTTTATTTCATACAATTTTTTCGGAAGTTGCAATAGATAGAAGTATAACGATAAAGAAAGAAATTTTCTGTATTTCGAATGAGTTTTTTTACGCCACTGGTATTTTTAATCCATTAAATCTTTCCATAGCTCTAATCTATATTACATATACTAACTTTTACACTAATTTGGTGTCTATATCTTTGAAAACGGAGGAGGAGTAGTGTTTTGAAAACAATATGTTTACTATGTTCTTTATGTAAATTTCGGAAATTCTGTATATGATATGCAGATCACAAAAAAAAATCACATATTGATATAACCAATCAATATATGACATTAATTAGTTTTGATTTTCTTAGAATGTCGCACACCCCAACGTTTTATGATGTTGCAAACACTACCCTTTGAAATTTTGAGCTTTTTTGAGATTTCTGACATACTATTTCCAGATAGATGAAGACCCAAAACTTTTCCACAGTCAAGTTCAGTCAGTTCCGCATATTTTGGCATTTTTATGATTTTAATAAAATTTTTTTGCAGATCACGATTTAGATCTAGAAAAAAAAATAACGAAAGAAATAAAATCTAGATGCGTTAAAGTAATTAAAATCATATAGTTCATTCTCCAAAACCATAACTTTTATATGATATAATTTTAAATATTTTTATTATAAAAATTTTTGAAAAATCACGAAAATACTGTAAACATTTTAAAATTTAATCAACTTTCGGTTTTTTTAAATTAATAAAGTACTAGAAATACAAAAAACATCAAATTTTATACAAAAACGAACAAGAACCTAGGCCGTATAATATTAAAATGTTATGTGTTGTTATTATGTAGTATTTTGCGTAATTAACAAAAAACATCGTTCACAAACTTTTGTCCGGGTAGTGTAGTTTAGCTATGCATGTAAAATTTTATGTTTCTGGATTTTACCAATTAAAAATAAAAATTTTCGATCATTTTAAGTTCAAAATTTTTAAATATGATGATTTAAGATCCTTATTTCTCTGGTATAAATTTTATTGCATGATTTTTTTAAAAATTTTTCGTTAATTTTTAAAAATTCAAGATTTACTATTAATAGATTTTTTCCAGAAGTCTTAGAAACATAATCTTCAGAGTTTTATTTTAATTATTATGGTTAATCGATGAATTTGGTGCACTCAATACTTTTGCTACGATACTGTATCTATAACAATAAGCCGGCTTCCATAGTTTATAGCATTTATGAAACTGTATTATTTCTGTCTAGCAATTTCAAGCAAGTATAGTTTCAACTTTTGATTTTGTTCAGATTCTTCCCAAAGAATTCAGTTTTATAAGCGACCAATTTTTTTACTATTATAATCAAATATTTCCCACACGACAAATTGTATTATAGTTCAGGAGAAATAGAAAAATTTAAAAATTTAAGAATTTTAGAAACTGTGACACAGCTTTAATTTTTAATTATAAAACCGCGGTTCAACTAGTCGAACAGACAATTTATGAATCAAACTGTTCCCATCTCTAACGTTAACAAGTCCGATTGATTCTGATGAAGATTTTGTTTTTATAATTTTTGCTGATAATTTGCTACTCAAATTTTTATTCCTCTCCTGAATTTTACCACTTGAAGTTTTGTTTTGTGCAGGATTGAAGTGGGACAACTCGATTTCACTACAAATAACAATGTGTGCCAAACTTGTTCCTACGAACAACCAGTGTGTGAAATTGAGTGCGGGAGCGTGGGTTACATAAAAAATGCGCACATTTTGTTGATATTGAATAACTATTTATCTTTCTTTTTTATTTGTCCAATGTTCATATCCTTTCTCAAAATCAAAATTCTTGAATATCTGGATCATTTAGCAAAATCATTAAATGACTATTCAATACATCTACCTGCATTCTGTTTCTCAATTGGTTTTTTATCAGATTTGTTTGTGAAAATATTCTTTCAACATGTGCATTGGGAAAAGGCATAAGGAGTGTTATCTTAACAATAATTGTTAAATTTATATAATAATTTTCACCTGTATCCAAAATGTGTTTCCACAATTGAATGAAATACATTCTGTATTTTTATAGGGATACAAATAGAATTTTAGAGAGTTTCACTCTTCTATGAGTTTTCCTTTTTCAACAATTTCACAGATTCGTCATTAACCAATCTAGTATCTCTATACAATTTATCTAAAAACTCTATCTCACTCTGACCATATATATTTAAATCATTTTCAGTATCAGGAAGTTCGTTTGGATCAAAAATTCTAACAAAGAAAATAGTTCAGAGTCAGGTAATCTATCATTGATGGTTTTTATCATTGCTAGTGAGTAATCTTTAACAAATGAAGGTGCTGAAAGATAATTTTTCTCTAAATAATTTTTGAATATCATGCCATGATTTGCTAGAACTTCTTCATCACCTATAAATTCTGCTATTATCTCTTTAATTGCAGCATCAATGTTTGGTTTATATTGTGATAAAGATAAATTATCTAATTGAAATATTTTTATTAATCTTTTCAAAATATTGTAAATTAGCAAGAAACATTGTTGCAGTAATGAAATCTTGATCCAATTGCCCAAGTAAAAACATTTGCATGCTCATCACCTTCTAACATATCATCATTTAAAGCAGCAAGTACTGAATTCATGATTTGATATAAATTATGTACAGGATTTGATAATGACAACCATCAAGTGTCACATAAATTCAATACTTTAAGTGTTGGTTCATCATTAATTTCCTGCATCAATTTTAATAAGTTTTGTCTTTTATGTGATCTAGAAAAATATGAATATAAATTTTGTAATATTTTTCATATTTTTGAAAATATTCTACTTTATCAGAAGCATCCTTTTCATCTAAATGAAACCAATGTGATATACAATGAATTGAGGACATAAAAGTATTGATTTTTTTTAACCTTGTAGCAACATCACTTTTATTTCCTGTCATATTGGAAGCCCCATCACTTCCAAAAATGAATTATTTTGTGATATGATATTTCATTTGAAATACAAAATGATAAGATTTGGTAATAAATATTTTCTGCAGTGGTAGATTCTAGATTAATCATGCCCAAATATTTCATATGAGGAATGTTATTAACAATATATTTTTCCATAATTGCTAAATATTTATTGTTATCAATACTGTTGGCTTCATCAATCATTATACTCCAATAAATTAAGGAGTTCAATTCTTCAAAAAGTGATTTTTTTATTACAGAAGCTATACTATCCAAAAAATCAGAAGCAGATTTAGGATTCGTATAGCTCCCATATGTTGATCTAGGAGTATATATTTTTTCTAAAGCAGTAGGTTTCAGATTAGAAGTTTTTTCAGTAATTATTAATTTATTATTTTTTTCAAATTGTAATGTCATTAATTTACATAGATCAGGATAAATATGAGTGGAAAGATGATTTTTCATTAATGAAATAATTGCTAATTAATTTTTATTTATTTCATTTTGAAGTTGGGTGATTCTGATGTCTCATGTTCATTCGTTTTTAAATGTCTTTTAATTCCTTCTAGATTTAAATCTTTGTGCCTTGTGCAAATTTTGTACTTCCATTTCTACTTCTACAGAGTTTACAAAAAAGGACTGTATCTTCACTTTCTTCATCTTTTTCTAACCATGTATAATCATGAAACCAATTTTTGTTAACAGTTTTCTATTATGTTTTCATTGATTAAACATTTTAAATGAATGAATAACAATAAAAAATTGTTTTTTTTTTTCTTGATTTGATTTGAATTGAAATATTGAATTTTAAAAAATCAATAAGCATCAATGACAAAAAATGGAATTATTCTAGTGTGTTTGTTTATTTTCGTTATCAATAAAAATAGAATTAATACCCGAAACTATCAATAATAATAATATTAATAAAAAATGGAATTATTCTAGTATAATAAATAAAAGTATATTTGTTTATTTTTCGTTATTAATAAAAATAGAATTATACCCGAAACCGATATTGTTGACAAAAATGGAATTTTTAGTTATCAATAAAAAAATAGAATTATACTACTCAAAATCGACAGTAAAAATGTAATTAAAATATTAATTAGTTTTCAATTTGTTACACGAATTTTCTGCTAATGTATTATTGGCTACCTTTAATGTAACACACGTTCCCCGCACTCAATTCACGCACTGCGAACAACTCACCTGCAACTGAAAATATTACTGACAAATTCGTTGCTTCCACTGCTGAATGCCTACAATTTACACCTGCATAAGTAAATGAGTCGTAAGCATTTTTTCCCATCATCAAATAATTTTGTTGTTCCTCTTTCTTCTTTTGCGCAGCTTCTTCTTTGCAAGAGGAAGAAGAAAAAGAACCAAATAAAGATTCAATTAGTAGATCGTACATTTCGGGTTTGAATGGTAGTCACTTACGGAAAGGACTATTAGTAGAATTGTTTAAAATATATTAAATAATCGACGTATGCCTATAAAAATTTATTTATGGCAAGAGTTTCAGTAGATTTTGGCATGATATGGAAATCTAATTGGTAATTGAAATTTTATTTTGGTAAATGTTTCATTGTCCACACTGCTATATGTAGTATCTGTGCGTAAATTCTCACAATCTAATAAACATAATGGGATAAAATGGAAGACAAGGTTTTCGTCTTTTTCGAAAAAATGAAAATTTTCGTTACATTGTTTAATTGTTTAAATTGTAAATTGTCTAAATTGTAAATTGTTTAATTGTAAATTGTTCCGTCTTTTTCAAAAGAAAGGATTTATTATTATTGTTTTGCTTTGTCTTACATTTCACGCATTTAATATTCTTTTTTTAAATTCATTTAAATTCTTGTTAAATTCTTGTTTAAATTCTTGTTTAAATTCTTGTTAAATTCTTGTTAAATTTCTTTTGAAAAAAAATATTAAATGTTTTTGGTAAACAAAAGATTTTTTATTTGCCAATATTAAGAGCGAGTAATTAAAAATCTGCAAGTGACACAGAAAAATTTCGATTTCATGCAGGGCGCGAAATACCAAAATAGGTTGCTCCAAAAATTCCGTCGATCCTTGATTTCATCATAAAAATCATTCGATTAAAAGACGGAAGAACTTAATCAACTTAACGTTTAACCAAAGATACAATTATAGATGTCGAAAGTACTTTTGATGAGAATGGAAAATTAAGATATGGAAATCAATCTAATAAATTCTTGGATAACGTTCTGGAATTTTATGATGATGATGGTATTCATGAAATTATGTTGGAAGAAAAGAGATGATAAATTTGCATCTTTGGTTGTTTTAAAGCTTGAAAATCGTTTCCAATCTGTTAAATGCTATGAAAAATTTTTATTATATCAGTATGGTCACCAAATGTGAGGAACTCAATCAAAGTTGTGGAAGGAATTCACAGATGATGAGAAGCAAACCTTTTATCAACTTATATAATACTGCTCAGAAAATTTTCAGTCTGAAATTTTCCGCGTCAAATCTATTCTAAAAGGTCAATAATGATATATACAAAAATTTTGCTGGACCAATTATTGATCCAGATAATATCGATGACAAAATTTCTCAATTTATCCCAATATCATAAAACTTTTATTAATCCCCTTTTTTCAAGTGTTGAATGCGAGAGAGAGTCTCCAAGGAAAAATTTACAGATCATTGAGGTTTATTAACCAATGAAACATGATTGGACACAAGATTTTTCAGAAATACTGATTTTTACAACGAAAAGATCTGCATAATAATAATAATAATAATAAAATAAATTTAGCCGTATTGTCGATCATGTAAAAATCATCCAATTAACGCAGTAAAATTTTTGCTTGTAAATCCAAAATAATAAAGCCGATTTACCATTACTATTTATAGGAATCATTAAGATAATGATAATCAATCAATGATTTCTCTCGTACCACACACAAATATTTAACAAACAAGCACACACACTTCCCTTTAAGCAAATTAAAAGGGAATTCTATAATAAGAAATTAATTTAGAATTAAGCATTCATTATTTATTTATTGATTCACCTTACATGTTTATTATTATTTATTTTATCGTTAATAAAGAAATAATCTATAAAATAAAATGTATTTATCCTTCTTTCAAAAAAATTATTTATTGTCAATTTTTAATGAGTTTATATATAATTAATTATATATAAAAAATAAAATTTATCATCAAATAAAATAAAATAAAATAAATAAAATAACAATGATGAGTGAATTCCCACGCATTTCATTACCTGTACCTTTAATGAAACCACATTATGATGTGGTAGTTATTGGTTCAGGTTATGGAGGTTCAATTGCTGCTTCACGTATGTCAAGAGCTGGAAAACGTGTCGCTCTTTTAGAAAGGGGCAAGGAAAGATGGCCAGGCGAGTTCCCACAAAAGTTACACGAATGCGTAAAAGAGTTTCAAGGTTCCATTCAAACAAAATCTCTTGGTCAAAAAACCGGTTTATATCATCTTTATGACGGTGAACAGCAAGATGTTCTTTGTGGTTGTGGGTAAGTAATATATATGTGCGCGTGTGACGTATTATTTTCGATTGGATTCTCATAAAAAAAATTAATCGAATAATTTAATTATTAATTAGTCTTGGAGGTACATCACTTATCAATGCCAATGTTGCTCTCGAAGCCGATGAACGTGTTTGGAAACAAACTGTATGGCCACGAGAAATTCATGAGGATATGGAAAGTATTGAACGAAGTACGTAATAATAATATAAATTCATCATTCATTATAATAATAATCATCACCATAACGATAATGTAATAAATTGCAGACTATGGTAGAGCAAAAGAAGTAATTCATCCATCCCCATATCCCGAACATTTTCCTGAAGTTCCAAAACTGAAAGCTTTAGAAGAACAAGCCAAGAGATTAGGCGAAGAGTTTCACAAGAACTTTAAACGTATACCCGTTGCCATCTCATGGGAGGATCGTGTTAATTATGCTGGTGTTAGACAAAATGGTTCAACATTGGTTGGTAATGATGTTTCTGGTAATAATGATGGAAGTAAAAATACAATGTTGATGACTTATATTCCTGATGCTTGGAATCATGGATGTGAAATATTCTGTGAAGTTAACGTGCCAAGAATAAAAAAAGATAGTAAATCTAATAAATGGATTGTATTCTATGAATGGTTAGATGTAAGTATAATTAATTATTAATTAATTACATGAAAAGAATATTTTATCTACTTAATTTATTTATTAACATAATATAAATTTTTATAGACCGAAAGATGTACTTTTTCAGATGAAAGTACAGTGCATCTTTATTTTGTTACTGCAGATTCAGTTTTTATTGGTGCTGGAACTATGGGTTCCAATGAAATTTTATTGAGATCAAAACTTTATGGTTTGCCAACTAGTCCAAATGTAGGAAAAGGTTTTAGCGGGAATGGTGACGTAAGTAGTTGATTAACTAATTGGTAGGATGGGATGGATGGACTGGTGGATGAATTTATTAATGAAATTTTTTTTATTTCAATAGATTTTGGGATTTGCTTTTAATTCAGACATACCTGTTCATGGTAAGATTTTCGCAACACATTATTTTGTGATAAAAAAATATTAGAATTAAATAATTAAATAGTTTATAATTAAATTACAGCTGTTGGAGTTAAGGAACGCTCACATCAAAAGAAAGCTGTTGTTGGTCCAGATATATCCGGTGTCATTGACATGCGATTGACTGGTGGAGAATTTGATGGTTATGTGATAGAAGATGGTACGCTTCCGCATGCTATCAGAGCACTCGGTAAACTAGTTATCCATACTACTGATAATTTTTGTGGAGTAGATCCTCCAAATATCGGTATTAGCAAGTCAATAGCTAGAAAATGGAGAAAATTTGTTACAAATCTTGCGGGCGTTTATCAAGGTGCAATGCTGAATACACAAATATATTTAGTCATGTCACATGACGATCATTCTGGTCAAATGGAATTAGTTGATGACAAACTTAAAATTCAATATCCTGGAGTTGGCGAGTCAAAAAATGCCATAAAAATTAATGAGGTGTTGAAAAATGCTGCATTTTCCATTGGCGCATCCTGGGTTCCATCGCCAACATGGAATAAACTCAATCATCGTGGTCTGGTTAGTGTTCACCCTCTTGGTGGTTGTAATATGGCATCAGATGGTAGTAAAGGTGTTGTTAATCACAAGGGTCAAGTAAGTTTTTATTTTTTGAAAAATAAAAATAAAATCCATACATAGATATATAATTTATTAAATATAAATATTTATTTAAGGTATTTACAGGCTCTGGTGTAGAAGTTTACGAAGATTTATATATATGTGATGGTTCAATTGTACCAACATCACTTGCAATTAATCCATTCTTAACTATTTCCTGTCTATCTGAAAGAATTTGTGAACTGGCCGCAAAAGATAATGGTTTGAAAATTGATTATAAACCTGCAGAACAACTTATAGACTTTACAAAACCACTCAAATCATTTAGAGATGAAACTCATGAACTTGTTAAACTTTCACGAAAAGGTCCTTTAGAAAAAGGTATCTCCTTCACTGAAGTAATGAAAGGTTATTTCTCAACTGAAATTATTTCTAAAGATTTTGCGGTTGCTGAAAGTAAGTCATCATATTGTATTAGAGTTAGTATTATTTAATTTGCACGTATATTAATAATGCTGTTCAAATAATTTATTCAATGTATTTATATAGAACAAGCTAAATCTGCCGACTCAACAATGCAGTTTTTATTGACGATAATTTGTCAGGACACCGATAAACTTATTGATTTGGACGATAATTGTGCATTCATAACTGGAACTGTTTCATGTCGAGCCTTGTCACCTGATCCATTACTCGTGACCAGAGGAAAATTCCGTCTTTTCGTACCTGAACCTGATAGTGTTGACTCAAATAGAATGATTTACAACTTGAATTTATTGGCTACTGATGGGTCAAAATATCGATTTAAAGGATTCAAATTGGTTAATAATTCAAATGTTCTTCATGCCTGGTATCAGACAACCGCTCTATTTGTCTCTGTTTACCTTAGAAACAAAAAAGATGATGATCTTGAACTTGATGAAATTAATGCAAATCAAGGGGGTATAGGAGAAGTGGATGATGATGAAAATGAGAATTTACAAATTGTTGGTAGAGGAATTTTAAGAATAAGACCATTTGATTTCTTTACACAACTTAGAACGATTGAGGTATTTTTTTTTTAAAAATTTTTTTTTTTGATTTTTGATAAATATTTATCGTTATTTATTTATTTATTTTTTTGAATTATGGTAGGCGTCCGGAACTAAAAGGAGTTCAGCGTTCTTATCATTCCATCGATTCTTTGTTATGACTTTAATGAAACATTCTTTTGCTATACTACGCAGTTTGGAGTATCCAACCACTTTATCCGCAAAACTATTAACCCATTCAAAATTTATAAGGCCAAAAAAGAAAACTTATACCATCACATCTGAGGATGGTATCAAGTCAGCATTACATAGATATGAAGGTGGAAGAAAAGGTCCTGTATTATTGGTAAGTTAATTATTAATTATTAATTGATTAATTAATCTATTCTTTTATTTTACTTTATTCTAATAATTTTATAATATTATTAGACACATGGAGCAGCAATGACTTATGAAATGTGGTCTACAGATTTTTCTAAAAACAATTTATTGGATTATCTTTTGGAAAATGGATATGACGTTTTCTTAAATGATTACCGTCTTGCACCAACAAATGCAGCAGTGCATGATCAACATACTGTTGATAAAGTTATGTTGGATCAGGTAGCTGCTGTTAATGAAGTTCGTAATATTACTGGTGTTGAAAAAATTGCTGTTATAGCACATTGTGTTGGTTCTCTTATTACTTTTATGGGAGTATTAAGTGGTCAAATTAAAGGTGTAGGAACAATTATTTGTTCTTCTACGGTATGTAATAATATTATTGCCAGAATGATTAGAATACTTTATGATTTACGTAAATTGATATATGCATACATATCTTTTATGAATCCATTTATATTTACACGTTCTCTCTTATACACACACACACATATAGTCAATGCATCCATATCTTGGATTTTGGAATAGAGTGAAAATGAATTTGAGATTAATTGATGTTTATAGATATGTCTTACGTCGACCAGCATTTGATGTAAGAACATCGGCTGACACCAATTTCATTGATCGAATCATCAATCAACTATTAAGATTTTATCCAGTACCAAAAGGACAAGTGTGTCGAAATGCATTGTGTCTTAGAGCATCTTTATGTTACGGCACATTGTATCAACATGAACATCTTACACAACAAGTTCACGACTATCAACATCAATTCTTTGGTTCAGTGAATCTAACTACACTCAAGCATCTTTTCACAATGGCTCGTAAATGTAAATTAGTTGATTACAATTCCAAAGATATATATGTTAATGATGAAAATGTGAAAAACAATTTAAATTTCCCTATAACATTTATTCATGGTGATAAAAACGTTGTGTAAGTATATAATGCATATATATATATTACTATGTTAATTATTATTTATAATGTTTTTTGTTTGAATAAAATTTTAATTTATTATTTATTATTTTATAGGTTTGAGATAAGTTCAACAAGAAAATCATATGATTATATTCGTCAAATAAATGACCCCGACAATTATAGTCTTCGTGAGATTGATGGATATGGACATCTTGATGTTTGGTGGGGAACTAACGCAATAAAGGATGTTTATCCAATAGTTTTAGAACATTTGGAAAAAAATAAAGATAAATATGGCTATCATTAAAATGATTAGGTCATTTGTATTTATTTAATAATATATATATATAGTGCATGTAATATTATATATTTATAGTGCGTGTAATATTAGATTTAATATTAAGGGGTTTAAGAATTAAATATTTTACTTTTTAGAAGTTTTGTTAATAATATTTTTTTCCAAGATTATTCATTTATCACGTATCAATTGATACAATAATCTGATTTGTTCACTCATGTAAATATTTTGATTAATTGAAGGAATCATAAATTAATCACGTTTTGAACACATCCAACCTAAGACAGAAAATAATCATCAGCAAACCTACATTGCATAATGGATGGTATTATATATAAAGTATTATTTAGAGCCAACTTTGGGTACAATTCTCTTTGTGAAACTAACTGGCTAGAATTTTTATCTCGACCCAAAAACTAATTGTTGTATGGCATATTTGTCTAAAAATATCAAGTTAAGACCTTTTCCTGTCTCTATTAAGGGCGAAAAATTAATTTTATTTAAATACCTCTATAAAGTGGGTATATAGTAAAAAATAATCCAAGTAAATAAATTTTAAAATCAAATTGTTTCCATTTTTTGTTGAATTTTTCAACATAAAAAGAATGAAAGGAATTTTTACAGCCATGCTGAATTTTGTTAATTGAATGAAACAATCTGTCAATGACATGATCCTAAACTCCAAAGCAATTATTGTCTCTTTAACTGGTTGAACTACTTTAATATGTTCTTCAACGTCTTTAAAAAACTCTATTCCTAAATAAATTTCAGGGTTTTGTTCAAGGATCTAAAAATAAAAATTATAATTATTATTGTTATTATGAATTTATTGAAATTGAAAATATCATACATTACGTAAAGAACCTTCACATCTCCGAATTGATGTAAGTCATTGCCAGGTAGTTGTCCATCTTGTTTTAGAATATCCTTTTAACCCACCATCTGCGATTATGTTTTCAATTATATCTTTAGACAACACATTTTCTGTTTGATGTGTGATTGTCGAAAATAAGTAACCAGCTTCTTCATGCAATACTTGGTGGTTTTTGGAAAATAGATGTTTCATAATATCAGTCATTAATAGATTGTTATGATGTGCGATGCATCCAACAGGAATGATATGGTTGAATGACTGTGTTTTGGTTAACTAATTTTTTAGCAGCGACCATTATCTGATACAATTGATGAAAATTTTTCTGGTCCTAACTCTTTAATCACATTCCAAATATTTTTTGAGAAATATAACCAGCAGTGTGAGAATCCAAAGATAGGCCTTCTAATGATTAAATAAATTCTTTTCAAGATGGTAAATGGATCTTCCAGATGAACTATTAATACTAAAAAACAATCAAGTAATTTTTATCAGAAGGTTCTATATATCTTCAAGGATTGTACTAGTAACATTTACTAATTCTTGATTAATCCAAGAACTTGAAAAGGTAATTAATTATATTAGATAGCTGATAACCTGAAAGAAATCTGCAAAAAAAAAAAAAGATCTCATAGCATACAAAAAATCTAGTAAATCAATGCCCGATTGTATCTTTGTTCTTTAGCACTATCAATTTTGTTTGATTGTATTTTAATGCTAGTTGATCTACCATCTCATGAGCCTTTCCTTTTCAACCATGAGCTTGACATATATAGTCTGTATGGCCATTTTTTTAATGCCGTTATTGGATTTATTTTTTCCATTTTACCATGTATTTTTCTTAAAAATAAAAAAAAAGAATAAATCATCATTTTAAAATGGGATGATATTTTTTCTCGGTAAAATGCAATCCCTATCCAAAATTGTTTCTTGTTCACACATGCGGATTGTCATGTGTTTGTCGGTTGAAGCTTGCATCTGGTCTACGCTTTTCTTTTATTGATTATTATAATAAGAAAATAAAAAATGGCAAAGTTTTTTTTTTCAATAAATTTTTATAGTTACCCTTATTATATTAATATGATTTTATTTTTTTAAACATTTGCCATTGTATCAATAATTTGCTTCCCAAAATGTATGCACCTAGCATAAAGTTTATATATTCATTTACAATTTTGTTTTCCGTTCCTATCATCTGATAACATACGTCTACAACTGATCATTTGGTTGATGTATTCAATATTCAATACTTTTTACCTTGTTCCTTCCGAAGATTAAAAAGATCAATTCTAAAACCATTTTCCAAGAATTATTTCTTGTTAATAAGAATCAAGTTGGAATTTTTTATGCAAAAAAATTTTTCTGACCTTAACAGGTTTACCAAGTTCATTTTCTGTCTAACCATACAATTAAATTGTTATTGTGATCGGCAAGATTGATGTTAATATTAAGTTTTTTTTGGGTTATATACAAAATAAATTTTTACGGTAAATTTATATATAACAAGTTTATTTACGAGTTTGTTGTGGAAACAAAACTAACGATTTATATATTTACGCGTCTTTGTAAATCATAACCTCGTTTCAATGAAACTACTATTACTATGTGGGCACATAAGAACATTGCATATATTAAAAACTCGTTGTAACATGAATTTAATCATTATAAAAAAGAGGCATTATTTGTAAAAAGAAAAAAGAAAAATGTACGATTCAAAAATCAACTACGCGCAGCACAAGAAATAAACTATTATTACTATAGTGAACAAGTCACTTGGTCACCGAACTTTCTGCGCCAGAACACAGATTTGATAATGTCGAATTTGTGATCGCGTGATTTAAAATTCGAGAATGCGACCATTTCTTTGTTTTACTTAAATAATAATTTTAAAAAAATAGTCACGTGATCATAAAAACCAATAAATTAATTGTAATTCAAATTTTTTTTTTGATTTATGAAATTTATGGAACAAGAGCTCTCTGGAATAAAAGTGTCAATTTCACTAAAAATCCATCCGCACCTCCCATGCAACCAGTGGATGTTTCTTTCGAAAATTAAAAGCATTTTCATCATCAACTAGAAAAAAAAATGTGTCAATTCTTCCGATTCGTAATATAAAAATTTTTGCCAATTTTGGGTTTAACATATATATAACAACAAAAATGAAAATCATACATTTTGAGAATTAAAGGATCTACGTAGCCAAAGTATAGTGTTAACTATTATGATTTTGGTCTGGGGTCTAATGATTATTTGCTAATTCATTTTGGATCACTTCGATTGCTGTAAAAGCACGTGATATTTTTTTTGGATTCTTCAGCTTGGAAACTTAAAAGAATATATAAATAAATTTATATTATTGGAATTAAAATTTATTACAATCAATTATTGAAAGAATTATACAGTGATTGTATTTAAGTCCATCTTTAACTTCAATATATATCTTATAATTAAAATTCCGAAAATCAGATTGTCACAAATTATCACTATTTTCGAAACAAACCTATTTCTCCATCGTGTATGAATTTGATAAGATGCGTCTCCGTAATCTCCGCAATCTTTGAATTCCGAGCGGGTTTGTGTTACATCTCCACAACACTGGGGCAACGAACCTCATCATATACCATATGATATACTAACTAAATACGTTAAATGTTTTACGAAAATCAAATTTCGGACATTGTGCTCCATATAAGGATTATAAATGAAGTTACCCGACAAACAAAGAATTTTAGTGCATATTATGAAATAAGTAAATTCTACTGGACAATGTATGCTTACTAATAATAACAGTAATGGTTATTGTCACAAATAAAATTTCGAACCCTAAAATTTTTCTTTATATAAAAATTAATTATATTGAAAAAATGCTTTTCGACAAAATGTATGTATACATACAATGATATCAATCAAATATATCAAATAGAAAAGACAGTTATTTTGAAAGGGTCTTTTGACACTATTAAAGTATTCCAAGCTATATTGAACAATATGAAAAATGGAAGAGATTGCTTTTATTCTAGAAAATGCAATAAGGAATAAATAAGAAATAATAAGGATAAGGAAAAGGATACGCTATTAATATTCTAATAAAAATTTCAGCTGCACCAAAGTACTCACACTATTTTATTGATTGAAGATTTTTATTTAGATAGAAAATATGAATGGGATTAAAACAATCGACTGCACGGATGCTTAACAGTTAGGAAGTTGAAATGAACGAATATAAGATATAAAATGAATCTATTCACAGAAGGAAAGCACGGTAGGACACAATGTCAACTATTCCTATTGTTCTTCTCATTATAATATATTGTCATTGTTGTTGTTGTTGTTGTTGTTGTTGTTGTTGTTATTGTTGTTGTTGTTGTTGTTTACTTATTCTATGCACAAAATTGCTGCTCTATCAGCCTCGCCATTTTGTAAAAATGGTCCAAAACAGTAGGTATTCATTGTAATACAGATTCAGATTATCCTGACTGGTTTTACCATTTGTATTGATATATGTTGACTTTGTACTGGTTTCTCATGCAAGTGCATTTTTGACACGTCCTTTAAGATTTGGAGGGCTTCACCCTACTCCATATTTAAATGGTTTCTCAATCTATGATAATATGCAATAGCCACTTGCAAGATTAATAGTATGTACCTCAGCCGACTTATGAGTCAAGAATTTCAATAGGTTTCCGCTGATGCTGGCCAGATTGATTTGTCGAGCATTGACTGGAGATTGATAGGAACATGCCTTGGGTATATAGCAAGTAAATAGTTTGCTCTACCTTTACACTCAGAGTTTCATCTCTCTGTGAGTCACTCTTGATCTGTCTAGAGTGCATAATCTCAATATATGTTGCCGTGTGGTGTTAATTCTACTGTTCTCTATTTAGTCAAGCTATGTTATTTTATTATTCTACTGTTCTCGTTGAAAACCAAACGTTTTAAATGGATTGATTGAACTGATTAAAAATGTTATTGGATTTATTAATTAATTAAAATTAAACTATTTGTTGCTAGTTACGCAATGTTGAAAGTATAAATCTTAATTCTAAATAAGGTTATCAGGTGGTTTATGGTTATAATACAGTGCAACATCCAACTAAATACTAATTCTTCACGAAAGTCATTAAATACAATTCTCCAAAATTGCTTGCATAAGTTCTTTTAATATATTTGTTACTGTGACAATTACCTATAAAAACTATGATTGAAGATTTATTCCATTCATTCCAATAAAGTTGGGTATATCCAATCAATATATAATTGTTTTTAAAAATTGTACGAATAAACAATTTATCACATTACTGTATTTAATAATAATAATAATAATAATAATAATAATAATGTCCACCATTAAAATTCATTTGTAGCTATATAAATATTTGAAAACCAATTATATGGATTTGGTGATTAAACAAGCCAAGCAAGCAACATCTAAATATTTTAAATTGGTTTTCTCGATTTAGAATATTTTATAATTACCTTTAATTTAACAACTTTAAAAAGGAAACAATACCCCTCATTCATTTTCAACATTTCCATTAATTAAATCTCGGTGATTTTCATAATTAAATGATTATCCAGTCAATAATGGATTATTAACCAAGTCAGGATGAATGAAATCAACTAATACCTTTGATACTATTATTTAAAACGGACTTATATATTCGTTTCACATCAATGCCTATTAACCAAAAACATTTTTAAATGACGGATAAATTTCTTTTAAGGTATCCATATGGGTAATTTAACTCAATTTCCCAAATATTGATTATTGTGTATTACAAATAAAAAAATTAAATATAAAATGTATGTGTGTCACTTGAACTCTCCAAGTGTGTGTGTGAATTAACATAAAGGTTTGCTTTTTATTTTTTATTATAATATATTGATTGATAAAGAATAAAAAAGTAATATATGTGTGTATGTGTGTGTATATGCGTCATAATGACAATAATAATTTTAATGTAATTATTAACAAAAAAAAAGTGATTGATAAATCAAACAAATGGGACAAGCCGATTCACGGCCTTTACAAGAAATGGTTGAAAATAGCAATTGTAAATATCAAGCGAGAAATATAATATTAATTTTTTAACAATGACATTTTAAAACAATTAATTTATTTGTTTTTTTTTTGCGCTAACAAATATTGTTTTTCTTTTCCCACTACTACCTCACCTTTCCTTTTCCCTTTTCCCTTTTCCTTTTATATTTGTTATATAGTTACCGCCGAAGAAATACAAAGACTTTACAAAAGATTTATGAAACTTGATAAAGATAAGTCAGGTTCCATAGATCGAGAAGAATTTCTTTCTATTCCACAAATTGCCAATAATCCATTAGCATCAAGAATGATTGCTATATTTGATGAAGATGGGGGTGGAGATGTAGATTTCAAAGAGTTTATTGCTGGATTGAGTGCTTTCAGTTCAAAAGGAAACAAAGATGAGAAATTACGTTGTAAGTAAATATATTTATAATTTGATGAATGTGCATTGAAAAGTTATATATCATTTATTAAATATTATTACACACCATTACATATTATTATTGCATAGGAAACAATATTACATATTATTACATACTAATGATTACAAATTTATTATTACATTAAATAAAAAAAACAGTTGCCTTTAAGGTATATGATATGGATAGAGATGGACTCATTTCCAATGGGGAATTATTTATTGTATTGAAGATGATGGTTGGCAATAATCTTAAAGATAATCAACTTCAACAAATTGTTGATAAAACGATTATGGAAGCTGACAAGGATATGGACGGAAAGATTTCTTTTGAAGAATTTTATTCAGTAGTAGAGTCAACTGATATTGCAAAAAGTATGACATTGAACGAATTCTAGTTTGTAAAATTGGTAACAGTGTATCGTTTGTTTATTTTTTTGGATGAGTAATTTATTTAAATAAAAAAGTAAATAAATATATGAGTGTAAATTTTAAATTATTTTTTCTTAATTCATTTTCTTTGTCCAAGACAGTGTTAGTGATTCAATAGCTAGTGAGTGAGTGAGCGAGCTATATAGTTGATTAATGAGGATAATAATAAAGATGGATCAAAGATAAAAAAAAAATTTTTTAAGATTATTAACTAACGCATTTATTCATACACCAGCATAATTAACACGATCCTCCCATGAGATGGCAACGGGTATACGTTTAAAGTTCTTGTGAAACTCTTCGCC
>CAUDNR010004147.1:38695-56755 GCA_958430865.1 Entrophospora sp. SA101 | reverse complement strand
CATATATGAATTGATCAACAAGGGGGTTCCAATTTTTCTAGATTCGATTTCCAAATTTGGTAAAATACTTGACTGTATTAATATTCGTTGAATATCCGTTGATATCTGGATGGTCGCGGATATTCACGGATACTATCCGACAGATATAATAATAACCACTATTGTGTTCAAACTTTGCAGTAATAGTAGAGATGGGCATAATGCGCACTGAATTTTTTAAAATGCGCATAATGTCCCAACGAATAATGAACATATGTAATGTTACACGAATTTTAGATTTTATTTTATGCCTCCGCTTAGTAAAATTTGGTCTCATTTTACAAAGCTTGGTCATGAGGCCACTTATAAACAAGAAAGAGCTCAATGTAATTATTGTTCACATAAATTGCTTGCTGCTGCAAATTGTTGTTCACAACACCTTAGAAATGTACCAAAGTTTCACATCATGTACTTGATGAATATTTTCAAAAATATAATTACGCAGTCAATCTGAGAATTCTACTTCCTCTTCTTCCTCTACTTCTTTATCTCAATCAACTCATTTAGTTAACATCTCAATTATTAATTTTATTGATAGAATTTCTTTTGCAGAGCAACAAGAATTTGAAATTTTATTTGCAACTGCTATTTTTTTGTTGCGGACTTCATTTTTCATTTTCTGAATTAAAACCAATTCGTGACATTTTTTATTCAATTAGACAGCTTTAAAGTTACCTTCATGAAAAAAATTATCAACAATTGATTATATGAGTTAGATGGATATGAAAATGATTAATTCAAAAAGTTGCATAATGCCCATCTCTAAGTAATACAGGATGCAAATGCCAATTGAAATTTACCGAAAAATTTCCGAAACAGAAAGTAATAATTTTTCCGGTCATGATAATGAAGTGAAGAAAAATAAAATCCCAAATGATAATACTTTAAATATCTAATTATTTCCAAGATAATATATCTGCTCACCCTGTTGTTTTGTATTGCTTATAATTAAATAACTATATCATTGAATAATAAAAAATATTGTTAGAAAATATATATCAGATATGGCAAAATAATAAATTTCAGCATTAAAATAAATTATTAATTTACCTTTAAATTTAGCGGTCGCATTTACTTCATCAACAATCACATCGTCAACAATCATTTCGTTAACACACATTTCATCAACAGTTCATTTTGTCGACAAATACTTCACTGACAGTTAGTTTACATGTGATGATATTATTACCGATTATAATAATAATTATTGCTTTTAATAATGTGAATCAGACAAATTGGCATTTCGTTTGAATCAAAACTCAGAAATATTTATTTTTGATGATGATTCTTTTCAAGATGCATGAAATTCAGTCATTAATATGCTTGCAAACTAATTAGTATCCAAATTTTCTTTTTATCTAAATTTCCTTATGCTTCTGAAATCATGATTCCTAGATTCAATCAGGATTATCAACTAAACAAATTATATTAATTATTATATCAATGTGTATGTTATGCTAAAATCATATGAACTGTCAACTAAATGAACTGTCCCTCACTAATACTAAAGGCACATGGGTTATCCCAGTGCCCTGAGTTAGTATTATTGACTTATTATACTATACTTGTATATTTTCAATGACCTTTTCAAAGATTATTGATCCAAAAAAGAAAACAAATAGGAAATACTTTTTCATTATCAGAAGATTGCTACAAATAATGAGAAAATGGTCCATAGTGCAATTCACTTACTAAAGAGCCTTTATTTAAAAGAGCAACAGGAATATCATAGGGGTATGGACAATAGAAACGTGTCCAACGTCAAAATCACGATTTTGAGATAATCGAAAAAAAAGATCTGCATTTCAAGTAATTTACTTATTGTTTTTAAGAACTTTAACAGAAAATATCTCAAAATTTTATTAAGCAAAGTGGGTATGGTTTCTAAGCTAAAATTGATCCATGCAATGAATTCAATATAGGGGTACCATTAACTCAAATTCGTCCTCAGGGACATTGGTCACGTTTCTATTGTCCATACCCCAATATATGAAATTTTGCACAAATATATAAAAGATCCACACAAGTTCTCAAATAAAAAGGAAGAAATGAAACAGATATTAATAAAGGTGGTATTTAAATATTTATTTAAAGAACATAATTTACTGTCTAGGATATAGTATAATCAATTGGTTAAAACATTCATAAACTGGGACCCAAACCCCGACTTTTTGGCTAGTGTATCTAATGATTATTTATTTATTTTGTGGGTAATATGAAGAGTTTTTTAAGACCATCAAGAAGGAACATTGAAACAAAGAAATCAAACTTTCTAATAAATATATTGAGACAAGTTATAAAGAAATGGATAAATTACTTTATTCAAAATACTGTAAAAATGATAAAAGAAAAATCCCACGAAATTCAATCATTAATAAATAATCTTTATTTTAATTTAAAGGCACATGGTAAACAAAGCATCTATAAGCCGTTCTTCTATATAGAAACACATTATTTTAATGTTTGTTATCTTGCTCTTTCTAGGTTATAGCCATATGTTCATTAAACTTTTATGGGAAAAACCAATTTTGGATGTGATATTGTCCAAATTGGCCAACCTCTTTGGGATGCTAAACAAAATATAGGTCAAGTCAGATCCCAAGATATAATTAGTCTTTCGAAACAGAAGCTTCTAGGCGATGTTGTTCCTTGGAAAAACCTCAAGGTCAAAAAAACAGCTTCCTTGCAAACGTTTTTTTTAGTGCGAAGACTAGAAAGTTTATAAACTACCCTCTTACCAAAAGAGTAAATTGACATTCAACTTTATTTCGGAGTTTAACATTGTCTTATTCTCAGATAAAAATATTGAATCAACTATGAAGTCAAATACTATCCAAAGCAAACAATTTAATGACCAATTATATTTTATCCAAAGTGGAGAAGAAAGAAGTGATTCAATCGGATGTCCTAGAAAAAGTATGATTTGGAGAACACTCTTATATTTTAGCTTGACATTTTGATACTGATGCAACATATAGTCATATTAGAAAATAAATATTATTGGCCAAAATGTACAAATTGTAGAAGATACGTGATTTATGCCAAAGGCGAGGAAGACCAAAACGAATGTGGGAAACCCATTTGATAGAATCGGAATAGATATTGAAACTACTCAAGGAAACAAACACCAAATGGATTATAGTATTTAACCAAATGGCTTTAATTCCTGATATTAAAGCAAAATTTGTCTATGAAGAAACCATTTGTAGACATGGAACGCCAAAAGTATTGTTATCTGGTCGAAGAGTCATCATTCCTAAATGAAACTGTAGGTTCTTTGTGTGAAGTAATGGGTAAAAGTCATGCTCTTGCATCTCAACATATTTTTCCCAGACAAATGGATTATCAGAACGATTTTATGCGAAACTATTGCTAAATGTACCATACAATATGAAGGATATTGGGATCGGTTTGTACAATCTTCATTGTTCGCATACAGAACTAAACAACAAAAATCTACAAATTCATGTCATTTATTTAAATGTATGGAAGAAAAGAGATAATGAAGAAGATGGTTAATCAACGAACAAGTGAAACACATCACTGAAAGGCTGAAAGGTGCAAGAGAAAAAGTGAAAAATAATATAAACAAGACGCAAGGAGACAAAAAGGAAAAAAGACTTGACAAGAAAGTAAAGCCACTAAAGTATAAGAAGCCATTTGATAGTAGTAGCTCACAAAACCTGCATGAGACAAATTTAGGGAAACATGAGCAGGTTGCTTCTTATATCCGTGAAGCTTGGAAACACGAGAGCTACAAATTGAGAGAAATAGAAAACGAAAGAAACAGGTAAATGGTACTAGGTTGAAAGAATATTAGATAGAAACTTACTAATGGCAAATTTCATCACTGAAATCACTTGTCAGAATACTCAAATTAATATTGGTACGTATGATGTTATAGATAAAATTTATTATAAATTATACTACAATTCAAATAATTTTGAATATAAAAAAATCAATGAATATATTTCATTAAATACATATTAAATTATTTTAAGCCGTCGTTTCAGCTAAAGTATATGAAAGTAGAAAAATATTGATTAGTATTGTATGAACGAAGTAGAAAATTGGTCAATACCCAGGCAAGTTTATGTGTGTGTGTTTGTATTTATAAAAAAAAAAAACAATAAAAAGATATTTTAAAAATTATTTTTATAAAAAAAAACTTTTTATAATTTGGCCTTCCTACCCGAGTCAATAAAACCAAGTTCCAATAGTTTTTTAAAAGCTGCAGCAAATTGAGTAAAGAATTCTCCTTCATTATTTGCAAATTCTTCAACATATCCTCTAAATCTATCGTCAAGTAATGCCATATCAGATGGTAACATCATGAGCCCCCCTGCTTCGTACTGAAGAGCTCCACTAGACTCAACTGTCGTTTCTTGCCAACCCGGTTTTAATAAATGTCTAAAACTTTTTTTTTTGAAGGAAAAGTAAATATAAATAAATACATATACATATACTTTAAAAAACAATATTTTATTAAATCTAAAGTGATAACTTACAACATATTTGTAAAAGTCGTTGGAGAATGTGTCCACCTACCCTTATAACCCGATGTTTCTGGATGACAATGACCAAGTGAATGTGCGCCTAACAAAGCGACGATTTCACTAATGAACAAAAAATAGTAGATTCATTAACCACATGAATTACATGATCATACCACAATGATCGTCATAATTATTTACCGGTTATTGAAACCCATTCTAGAGAAAACAGATTCTATATGATCTGCACCTTTGTCAGCATCAGGTAAACGACCAGGGTCTGGGACTAACGACTCTTGAGTTTGTATATCTATATCTTTGCGGCCAGGAGTCCATAGTACCTCTGGTCCCTTCATTGCTTTTATAGCAACAACTCCTGCTAGAGTCCAAATATCTGCGTCTATTATCATTATAGTTAAAAAAAAAAAACTAGAATTATTATTATTATTTTAAACAATTTTTTTTTGATTTTCAAAATTAAAAATGAATATAATTACAAGATACTTCAGGAAATTGTTGTTTGATTGATTCTAGTTTCTCTCTTGCTAACTCTAAACCGTTATTAGCAGGGTCATTAGCTTCTTTAGGACATCGCATAGTGGCACCATTAGAACCACCAGTCTTAGTTATTTTATCAAAAGTTCCAGAGGCATGCCATGCTAAACGTACAAATAGAGGGGCGAGAGTATCCTTATCATTGCCGCCCTTCACTGGAATAAGTTTCTTGATTGCTTCACGAACTTCATTATAATCAACTTGAGACATTTTTTATTTATTTATTTATTTATTAATTGATTGAATTTTTTTTCGTTAAAGGGAGAAAATTTTGATGATAGATAAATGGATGAAATAGATGATAGATAAATTCTATGTTTAATATATATAAAAAAAAGTTCTTTTAATATACATTTTGGCGTTTATTTATTTTACTTGATTAGGCAATATAATGAAGAATTTATTGATAACCTAATTAAACTAAATGAATCCTTCCTTTATTTTTTAAATGAAAGATAATCAATTACACCATAAAAAAATTCTCTTTATGTATCACAATAGGCAATCCTTTTTTGTTTGATAGTAATTCCCTTTAAGAAAGAAAAAAAATTTTTAAAATTCTTTGTTTGAAATAATTTGAAATTCACATATTTGATTGGTTAATTCTTTTTGGCTGTCAAATTTTTAAAAAATACCGCTTTCCTTAGTGTATATATTTTGAACTACACGACTAAACTTGGTAATGATTTTTATTTAATTAAACTTTATTTATTTTATTAATGGGAAAAAAAAAAATTTTTTTACATAAAATTATTACCAAATGTATGTATAACAATTGTTGTGCGCAATGTTCGAAATTTGACTGCGCCTTATCATAAAACTAATTTAATTTTAGAAATTAACTGCGGTTAATTTCTATACTTGGTTGGCGCGCGCCGATTCCGCCGATTGAATTTCGAGCGAGCATGGTGGACATTTAGGGATGGGAAAATTTCAAACTTCATGCGCATGATGCGCACTGCATCTGCCGATCTTTTTTATTTTTTAAAAAAAAATTTATTATTATTAAAAAAAACAACAGATTTAATTACTAATATTAGTCACTGATTCAGATGTATATACATCACTATCATCATTTTCACTTCACTAACATCATCTTCCTGTTCCTCATTATCATTACCAGTATCATAGTGTTTCCATTGACATTATCTTTTGATTTTTTTGATTTTTGTAATTATAATTAAAATAAATAAACACTAATTTGAAAACCATGCCAGATGTTAGTCTATTTCTTTTTTTATCATGTATATATGAGAATGCAGGCCAATTTCTTTTGGGTGCTGCTGAAGATGTAGGATTGAAAGAATTTGTACAGCAAGATTAGTTAGTTCAGGGGCAACTAATAAAAAATTCCCTTTATACCATGTTACCAAATCTGCTTCATCTATAGTTGACCATGCTAAAGAATTGTCAAACAAGCCAGTATGTTGTTTATAATGTAGTAATTGTGACCAAAATTTTCTAAAAAAAATTTAATTTTTTTTGTGTTACATTTATTACTATGTACAAAAAAAATTACATGCGCATGATTTCAAAAATTACGTGCGCATTGGAACATCTATATGGACATTCCTTTTATATTATTTATATTATGTTGATCATTTTTCAATTGTTTTAGAATAGACTATGGGTTACACTTATGAAGCACTAAATAACACCTCCATTCGAAGTAACAATTTTTATTTCTTGATTGCAAGTCATTTACTAAAATTGCCTGTTGGTTTTTGTTCTGTTTGCAAAATAGAAAAAGATGACTCTAAGTGGCGAAATATTTCAGAACAAGGAAAAGAAAAAACTGAACTAGTGGGTTATGATTAAATATAGGCAAAAGAATATGTTATAAATGCTATAATTCTTATATAGCATGTGATAGATATAATAGATATAAAAGAAAACCTGAAGATGCAACATATAAATGAGAAAACCAATTGAAATGGAAGCAAATACTAATTTTTGTTTACAAAATCAAATTATAGAATTAAAAACAGAATTAGAAAAGATTACTAGACCATCAAGTCAACATATTAAAGGTGATTAAATATTAATCAAATAAATTAATTTTATTATTATTAATAAATGATTAATTTTTACAATTTTCTGATTTTTTTATGATCAAATAAATAAAAATGATCAAAGAAAGAGAGATCCTTCGTTTAAAAGGCTTTTTTGATATGCTATATCAAAGTATAGCCCTTCTTCAAAAAAATTCCTCTACAGAAATAAGTCTAAAAAGAAAAGTAATGATTCTGTTACCAATTATTTGCCCAGTTTCGATTCCTGCTGTGATTACGAAAATTGTGAATAGCAGATGAACTACAATGATGATAATTGCATATTAATTTGTGGTCATGAATATCATTATCAATCTTCAAGATCTACAGTTTAAATGTCAACATTGTCTTTTAAAGATTGATCAAGATTTACATCACCTTTCAAAATTAATTCTTCAGACCCTCCAATTTAATATTATCTTCATTATATATAGTATTTTCATCCTCTTCTTCATCTCCACCTAATACAGATGTATTATCTAAACTTTCTAATCTATTATTATATAAGTTTCCTCAATACCATTCAATAATTAAATAAATTTTTTGTGGGAACATTTTATGATTTTGTGGAACAAATGAATGCTGGTTGTGCGTGAAAACGTGAATTGCAAATTAGCCAATCAGAATTTCATATCAAAACCAAAATTTTAATTAGATTTCAATTTCACATAATTTCGATTGCACATACAACAATAATAAATAAAGTTTGGGAAGCAGTTTTGAAGCTTGAGTCATGATTTTAAAAATTTTAATAGTGAAATAGCATTAGTAGAAGTAGCATTAGTAGGAGAAGTAGCATTAGTAGAAGAAGTAGCATTAGTAGTAGAAGAAGTACCCACACGGGAGCCTGCAATTTTTATTTTATTTTTTTATATTTGTCACTTGAAAATAGTGCACTAATCTTATGCAGATCCTGATAGCCAACAATAATATACTATCAATTATAATAAAAAACCTAAATCTTGATATTTTTTTAATAAATCAATACTTCCACGAACACTGAGTATTTTAAATGGTCTAGGACCTCTCCAATTCTTCATCAAACTATCTAAAGACTCGTCTTTAGAAATATCAACCTTAACTTTAAAAATTAATGTATTCAAGTTTTTTGGTAATGATTGGTTTAAAACAGCCAATATTTTATCACCATTCAATGTATAATCGTACACAAAGATATTAGTAAATGTGATATGTTTTAATTTGAAGCAATTATTAAATATTTCCATTAAATATTTATCTTCTTGATGATTCCTGTAACATATTGATAGAAATTCTAAATTTGGACATTTTTGTCCAATCGATTTAATAATTAATCTTAAATAACCCCTGTCTTTTGGTGTAGCGCCTATTGTCAGATCTTTAAGACCATTTCCATTGAGCGTGATAAAATCTGACAAACAAAGTAGAAATAATTGTCTAGTAATTTCCACATTCAAAGTTTCAAGATTTGGGAGTGAAATATTTTTTATTTTTTTTAATTTGTCTTGAGTTGACTTACGACCATTATCAAATAATGACAATGATTTCAAGTTTTGAAACTTTGATAATAAATAATCTAAACTATTGTTTCCAAAACTCTCATAATTAATGATTGATTTTGAATGAATAAGAATTGCTTTTTTTAAAACATCTGGTAAACTTACAGGGGAATTGTATGAATTTTTAATAACCAATTGTTTAATTTTATTTTGTGCCAAAATTAGTTGAGCTAGGCTGCAGGCCACATCATTATCGTAACATAAATTAAAATCATCTTTATTACAATCTATTTTTAAAACTTGAATATTTCTACAAGTGATTGCTAATTTATCAAGAAGTTTAGAACTACCATAAATATTACAATCCAATTCATAAAGATTTCGAAAACAATCTTCAAATCTATGATGATATATCAGCCTTTCATCTCTTGAATAAATGGCCTTAAAATTTCTGACAGTTGAATGATCTAAAATAAAATTTAATAACATTTCTTCTAAATAATAATTTGGACTAACTATGATTTTTTGTAAATTTTTGCTAATTTTGCGAAAGTCTAATTCTGTTGTAAATCTAGCATATATTTTTTGTGAATTTTTACTAATTTCGTTAAAATCTAATTTAGTTGTGAATCTGGCGTAATTATATAATGGTTGTTTCCCCAAAAATTCAAATCCTTTTAATTCAATGTCATTTTCCATCAAAAAGTTCTTATCTTTTACTAATAAACAATTAACTAATATTTTAGTGCTTTTTTCAGAATAGAATGGATTTCTCCATAAAGTTAAAATATTGATACTATGCCATTGTTTATTAACAAGAATGCAAGAATATAATGTTTTATAATCCTCTTCAATGTATTTAAATATTTCAATTAAAAGTTCAGATGGTAATAGCTTTATCATTGACATTTCATTTTTATTTTTAATATATTATTTTTTAAAAAATAAAAATAAAAAATAATAAAATGAATAAAACGAAAATGAAATTTGTAAAACATCGTTTTGTATACTACAGCGAGTCTCGGTATAACGGGCTCGGTATAGCGGATTTGGGGTTTAGCGGATAAATTTTCAAAACCAAATTTTTCTATAATAATAATAATAATAATAATTAATATTTTATAATATTAATGTTAATACACTCACTGGTGACTGATTGGTAAAATAGATCTTTTGGATTAATAACTCTCACTTGGAATGAAACAGTTAATAAGTGGTTATTAACTATTAGTAACTTGTCAGAAAACTTGCAATGTGAAATTTAAAAGTGAT
Organism: Entrophospora sp. SA101; assembly: GCA_958430865.1. Classification (NCBI taxonomy): domain Eukaryota; kingdom Fungi; phylum Glomeromycota; class Glomeromycetes; order Entrophosporales; family Entrophosporaceae; genus Entrophospora; species Entrophospora sp. SA101. The sequence goes on along the minus strand of CAUDNR010004147.1, from coordinate 46,867 downwards.
AAAAATAGAAAACAAAATTTAAATCTTACAAAAATATATACTAATAAACCAATCACAGTGTAGGTCAAACCTTTGTTTTTGAATTCGACGCATAAACAATTGATACATTATTAACAAGGGAGAAAAATAACTTGAAATATTTTTACCAAATTGTTGAGTTATTTATTATTAGAGAGGATTAATTAATTAAATGTTAAAAACAGCTGCTGAATTTTTTTAAAGCAAATGTAACTAACAATCTATAGAGTCACATTAATTAATTATAGTGACAAATTCCTATTCATTACGGCAATAAAATTTAATATTGTCCCTATTATTCAATACAGCTTGATCAGTAGAGTATAAGTAAACACGTCCTGTTGACACACCAACTGACAAATAATTCAAATCTTCATTTGCTCTGATACATGTTATTGGGCTATCATGTTCTGGGAATTCGTATTTCAAACAAGTGGATGAATTATCTGATTTATTAATATTCCATAACTTAACAATACCATCTGAGCCTCCAGTTAAAATCATGTTACTATTAATCCATTGAATTCCATTGATTCCCTCATATATCAGTCCATCATTTGGGGTAGTGTGAGAAAGCATTCGAAGTGGCTTGTTTTCATATCTTGTATCAAATACCCAAACTTTATTCCCCACCCCTCCCAATGCAATATATTGATCATCTGGTGAAAATGCAATAACATTTGAATCATATTCATTGGTTTGATATATTTTCTTTTCGTTAGATTCTAATTCAATCAAACGTATATTCCCATCACTCCTAACCTGGTCACTAGTTGATGTCACCCCACATGCCACCCGATATCCAGATGTTGACATTCCCAAGCAACTCACACTATTGTTACTGCCTATCTTATAATCAACTAACTTTCTTTTTGTTTCTATATCCCATAATCTTATAAAACCATCTTTCTGTGATTCAACTCCTTCAAAACCGGCAATGATGGTCTGATCAAAATAGTCAATACCATAAATTATGTCAACAATAGGTGGAGCACTTGTTGTTTTTGTTTTCACTTGCAAAATATTTTTATCTAACTTATAAGAATTGCCTTCATCTGCGTTCAAACTAAAACATGTGATGCTGCCTGAATTGTCACATGATGCAAATTGATACGTGGCCTTAGATTTGTCATGTTTAGCAACAATGCGATTTACAGTGTCTTCACATTCTACAGCTGCCAAGGGAGTACAAATTTGATCTTCTTTACCTATTGATGACCAGATAATAACTTTTTTATCAGTAGAACAAGAGTAAATAAATTTCCCTCCCTGGGAAAATTTCACGTCCGTGACAGATTTCCATAGTTTTTCATTTGTAGTTTCTGTATGATAATCATAATGTCCTTGTAAATAATATACAGTTCCTTTCCTAGCATCAAATAATTGTAAATTACCTGCCATATTATATTTTGGGTCATGATTTGCAATGTAAGCAATTGCAAGTTTAGGCACTTCATGATTTTTGAACTTTGAAATATGAATTGCCATTTCATTAACATCACCACTACCTTGATGGAAATCTATACACTGCAAATTTCCAAGTTTATCGATTGGTTCCAATTTTGATGTATCAATTTCAACTTCCAATTCCATACCACCATTATCACTGCAATCTTTTTTATTTTTACAATCATTACTATTAATATTGTTAATTTCTGGAACTATTGGTTGTGGTTCTTTACCTTTTTCTTTGAAATTTAATGGGAACCCATTTATAATTCTATAATCAAACTCATTATCATACATTTCAATTGTATTTTTTATATTCTTCAAAAATTCCTTGACATCATCATCATCAGAAAATAGATATGTAAAATTATTATTATTGCCGTTACCATTGTTATTATTATTATCATCATCTGTATTTAATATATCTGATAGGTCATCTAATGAATATTGAAAATATGCTGAACTATTATTGTTATTGCTATCGTTACTGCTGTTACTGTTATTGTTATTGTTACTGATGTTATTGAAATTATAATAGGATTGTCCTTCTAATGAATCTGTAATGAATTGATCAAATGGGTCATATTTAATAAAATCTTGACTATCATCACCATCACCATCATCATCATCATTTCCTCTGTCATCAAGGATAATCATATTATTATTATTATTATTACCATTAACACCATTCTCTTCAAAAATAATCACATCAGATTCAATATAATCAATATTTTTTTTAATGTTATCGTTATTTTTGTTAGGTATATTAGTACTACTACTAGTAGTAGTAGTAGTAGTAGTAATAGCAGTGGTTGTTGCTGTTGTTGTAATTAGATTAGTGACAGCAGTTACATTGGTTGCAGCAGTTAGATTAGTAGGAGTAGCAATTTTATTTTTAGTAATTGGCAATGATGAACTCAAAACAACTATTTCTTCTTCTTCTTCTTCTTCTTCTATTAATTCTCTGCCTGATTCCTCACAAGAATCAGTTATAACAAGTGGATTAGATTCTGTACCTATCATAATGCCGTCAACAAAATCATCATCACATTTGTTAACTCCTTGTGGTTTTTCATCATCACTATCCAATACTATAACATAGTTAGTTTTTACTTCTTTCCATGCTTTCTTTTTCTTATTATTGTTATTATTACTACTATTAATTGATCTATTATAACAATCATATATTTGTCTCTTAATTGGGACAATTTGATTTTGTTGATTTTGTGATTGTGATGTTGGTGCAACTGTATTTGTATTTGTGTTTGTGTTTGTATTTGTATTGAGATTTAAATATGGTAAAGCATCAATTGGTTGAGAAGAAGAATAGTCGATGTTGTTGTCAAATGATGCAATTAGTCTATTATTATTATTATTATTGGTTGCAGTGCTGGTGGTGTCAGTGGCAATCGTGATTTGTGATGAGGCATCAGTAATAAAAAGATTATTGTTATTGATATTGCTAATATTTTTCTTTTTTTCTTTTTTACTATGATTATTAAATGGAGAAAAATTAGCAAAGATATCATCAAGTTTGGTGCTGTTTAAACCAGAATCACAATTACTACCGCTAAAAGTAGCATTATTACTTCTACTGGCTATACTATTACTGCTGCTGCTGCTGCTGCTGCTATTATTAGAATTACTATTTTTAATTTGATCTTGAATTTTTATTGATTCTTTAGCAATTAAATTTTTGTGATTATCAAAAATTCTAGGTGTAAATGATGAAAAAGCATAGGAGGAAGATAACAGATCTTCAAATTTAAAATCTATTATTTCTTGTGGTATAGCATAATCATGACCTAAAATTTTCAAATGCTTAACCAAGTTTTCCATTTTTAAAATATTTTTTGACCATTTATTTTGTAAATCTATCAACTTTTTTGAATCCTTTTTAAGATATGTTTTAGATAATTCAGTGAAATCACAAAGTAAATCTGATATTTTATCTAGCTGATCATAAAGCCTAGTACAAGATGCCATCATTTCTGAATGTCCTGTCATGTTATCATCATTATTACCACCGCTACTTTTGTTATTTTTAGCAGTTCCAAAATACTTTCTTCTTACCAGTTCCATATCAATGTCATCCAACATAATGGTATTACAGTTGGTAGATCTTGATGATTGTTGCATTGTGTTTTTATTTAATTTATATTTTTTTTTTATTTTAGGCCTAAAAGGTCACCGAAAATTTTGACCAGCCCATTAGAATTAAATTCATTGTGATGTCCGTAGTGACATAAATTTTAGATCTTTACCAAAATTAGAAATTTAGAAGAATTTTTATGGAAAGTGAGCGTGATCACAGCGAACAAAAATGATATTTACTTAAAGTCAAATTATACTTTGAACGACAATCAGACAAATCACGATTGAATGATAATAAATTGAGATTGATAAAAATATATTGAATTTAATCAAAGGACAAGCAGAAATTGATGATAATTAAAAACTTAATACATAAATAAATTTTTATATTTTTTAAAAAAAATATTGTTGGGAACCGGTTTGGGTATAATCGATTTAAACCCAGTTCCCATTTTTCATACTTAATATTACGATTTATTCAGTTCAAAATCAATTTATTTATTTAATGGTTACAATAATACAATTTCTTCCAATTTGTAACAACAATTTCCGCAAATTAAGGCGAACAAATCAATTCAATTCGAACCGAATCAAATAACCTAATTTTGATTCGAATTCGAATTGTACTTTGATTTGATTCGAACTCGACCACATATCCAGTATGAATCTATATAAATCATCAGAAACGTCTCCTTGAACAACAATTTCTTCATTTCCTTTGATTATTTTTCATGCAGATGATTCACACGCAAATTTATTTGCAAACAATTTTGCTGCTTTTCTCAATTCAATGAAATTTAAAACTCTTTTTCTGTAAATTACCAAAATGATGTAAACCATAAACATTTGTGATACTTGTTCGTTTATTTCGTGCAATACGTGCGATTAATTTGTTATTGTCATATTTATGTCAATATTTTTAAGTAAAAAAATTTTTTGTCGATCCTGATCGTCTCGACGAACTTTTGTTACAATTATGACAACGAATTTAGGTGGTCGGTCCCACACTTTTGTTATGACAAGGTTAGAGTGTATTAGTATATTGCTTTGTATTTGTGTGACATACAGTTGTGGCTAAAAAAAAGTTTGGATAAAAAAAAATTTTTTTTGGACAATTATAAAAAATGAAAAACACTAAAAATGAAAATAAACATTATGATGATGAAGACCCATATATTAGAAAAAAACATTATGGGGAATGTCCAACATGCAATAAATATAACACTAATAGAGCATGGTGTCAATCATGTGGTCCAAAGCTATTAACTGAGGGATGGACTAGTGGCAATAAAACATTAGATGAGTTGATTAAAAGTACACAACTTAAAGCAACTCGTTATGGTACTCATTATGGTAATTATGGTTATCTTCAATGGATTCCTTATAATGATTTAACAAATATTGAAAAGGTAGGTGAAGTTGGCTTTGCAACTATATTCAAAGCTACTTGGTTAAATGGTGATAAATATGCTGGTGGAATTAATAGAATTAGCAAAGATATGACTGTGGCATTAAAAAAACCACATAATTCACAGAATATTTCTGAAGAGTTTCTTAATGAGGTAAATTATAATACTAGTTTCAGATTTTTAAAATATTATACTGAAATTCAATATATATTTTTTTTTAGTTCAAAATTTATGCTGCATTTTATGATAAACCATTTATAATTGAAGTTCATGGATTAACACAAGATCCAACTACAAAAGAATATATTTTTGTAATGAAATATCCAAGTCATGAAGGTTATGAAGACCCATATATTAGAAAAGAACATTATGGGGAATGTCCAACCTGCAATAAATATAATACTGATTATTCATGGTGTCAATCATGTGATCCAAAGTTATTAACTGAAGGCTGGACAAGTGGCAATGAAACATTAGATGAGTTGATTAAAAGCACACAGCTTAAATCAACCAAGTATCATTAAAGTGATTATCTTCAATGGATTCCTTATAATGATTTAACAAATATTGAAAAGGTAGATGAAGGTGGATTTGCAACTATATCCAAAGCTACTTGGTTAAATGGTTATAAAAGTGCAAATTATACTAATAACAAAAGAACAAGTAAGGATATACCTGTGGTATTAAAAAAACCACACAACCCACAGAATATTTTTGATGAATTTCTTAATGAGGTAAATTATAATACTAGTTTCAGATTTTTTAAAATATTATTGATTATTTTATTATTGTTGTAATTAATATTCTATTTGTTATTTTAGTTCAAAAATTATAAGAAGTTTCATGATAAAATTTATATTTATGGGTTAACACAAGATCCAATTACAAAAGAATATATATTTGTAATGCATTGCATGGAAGATGGAAGTTTTCAAAATGATGAATATTCAAAGAAAAGAGAAGAAGGGAATGGTGAATGTACAACCTGCTATAGATATAATACTGATTGGTTATGGTGTCAATCATGTGATCCAAAGTTATTAACTGAAGGATGGACTAGTGGCAATAAAACATTAGATGAGTTGATTAAAAATACACAACTTAAAACAACAAAAAATGATAATCGTAATTATCTTCAATGGATCCCTTATAATAATTTAACAAATATTGAAAAAATAGGTGAAGGTGGGTTTGCAACTATATACAAAGCTACTTGGTTAAATGGTTATAAAAATACTGATAAATCCGTTGCTGGTGATGATAGGACTGTAGCATTAAAAAAATTACATAATTCATCAAATATTTCTGATGAATTTCTCAATGAGGTAAATATTTTATTAATACTGGTTTCAGATTTTTTAAAACACTATTGATTATTATCATTGTAATTAAATATTTATTGTTATTTTAGTTCAAAAATTATGTAGCAATTCCTCCAAATCTATATATAATTCATATTTATGGATTAACAAAAGATCCAATTACAAAAGAATATATATTTGTAATGGATTATAAAAAAGATGGAAGCCTTCAAAATTATTTAGCAAAAAATTTTAAAAATTTAAAATGGAAAGATAAACTTAATATCCTTCGTCATATTATTAGTGGTTTAAAAATTATTCATGAAAAAGAAATTATTCATCGTGATCTTCATAGTGGTAATATTCTTCAAGGTATTCTTTATTCATATATTACAGATTTAGGATTATCATGCCCAGCTAGTCAAACATCTGCATCAAACAAAAATGATATATTTGGAGTAATACCATATGTTGCACCAGAAGTTTTAAGAAAGAAACCATATACAAAAGCATCAGATATATACAGTTTTGGAGTTCTGATGTCTGTAATATCAACTGGTCAACAACCATTCAATAATTTATTACATGATTTAGACCTTGTGATGAAAATATGTGAAGGTGTAAGACCTGGATTTTCAAATAACACACCAAAATTCTATATTGAACTAGCATTCAGATGCATGGATGCTAATCCAGATAAACGTCCAACTGTTGAAGAAATTGATGGGATTATTAAGTCTTGGTTTCATTCAGTTGATTATGAAATATATAGTCTGGAAAAAAAACTTAGACCAATTAAAAAAGAGTTTGAAAAAATGGACAAAATAAAATTTGATCCTCCAACAATTACTGCAGCTACTGCAGCAATTCATCCAAATGCAGTTTATACTAGCAGGTTATTAAATTTTACAAACCTTCCCCAACCTGTGAATTCCAATAAACTGACAATTATCAGTAGTTATGGTAATTATAATCATTGATTATTTTTCATTTTTAAAATATATAACATTTATTAATTAATATCTATTCTTGTGATAAATATTTTTTTAGATACTTAACAGATTGAATTAACTATACCAGATGACTTACCTGAATAAGTTAAATCTTGTCATTTTTATTATTTATTATTTTATTTATTATTTTATTTATTATTGTATTTATTTGGATACTATAGTTGTGATATTAAATATCTTGAGAAATGAAATTAGTTACTTATATTTAATTATATAACTTTTCACAATTGTTTAGATGCGCACTAAAATAATGATACAAAAAAAAAAATAAATGTAATTTTTAATTTTTAATAATCATTGTCATCATAAACATACATAGATCAATGTTTTCATTTTTATGTGTAAAACTCCGAATGGGTCAGGTTTGAGTTTGGCCTGAATGTTTTAAGGCCAACTCGAAAATTTCGGGTTAATAAGAAAGTTTTGTGGTTGTACATTTTATCTGGTTTTACTGCGTTATATATTATTTTGATATGCAATTGTGGCTAAAAATAAAAAAAAATTTTAAAAATGGAAAACACTTTAAATGAAAATAAATATCATTATGATACTTCTACTGACAAAATGGAAGATGGAAGTTTTCAAAATGATGAATATTCAAAGAAAAGAGAAGAAGGGAATGGTGAATGTACAACCTGCTATAGATATAATACTGATTGGTTATGGTGTCAATCATGTGATCCAAAGTTATTAACTGAAGGATGGACTAGTGGCAATAAAACATTAGATGAGTTGATTAAAAATACACAACTTAAAGCAACAGAACATGATAATAATAATTATCTTCAATGGATTCCTTATAATAATTTAACAAATATTGAAAAAATAGGTGAAGGTGGGTTTGCAACTATATACAAAGCTACTTGGTTAAATGGTTGTAAACATACT
>CAUDNR010004147.1:0-38685 GCA_958430865.1 Entrophospora sp. SA101 | reverse complement strand
TGTGGCGAGGTTTGACTGTAATCATTTAGCATCTATTAAGTGTATAATAATAAAATTCAACAGGCGCGTGATTATTTGTAAGTAATAAACGATTGAATTTACCAGTTAAAAAATTCCACGTGACTAAATTAACCAGTTAAAGAATTTTTGCGCGGTGCCAGCCTCTACTTTGTTGATGGAGTCTTCAAATTTTTTAATAAAAGTAGAGAATTTATCCATTTTAAATCAATTGTGTGTATTACAGGAGGCCTGTTAAAAATCTCATGCAATTTCCATAAATTCAGAGCCCTACCACCACCATGAGTTTTCCATTGCATCAGAACACAGGATCTGGCCAACTTTCTTTTGAAAGGAATATTTTAAAACGTTTATTCTTATTGGGACAATAGTCGCCGATCATTTCTAGATATGTTCGCCCAATGAAGATGAAATATTTTATGGATGAGTTTATTCACCAATAACGTTTTACAGCATATTTTAAAGTTTATTATAAAACGCACACACGCCAAACTTTTCTTCAAAAAAGGTTATTAAAACAATTTCAAAATAGTATATATAATATATTTTCAAAAAAATAAAATTTATTCCTTTTTAACTGGCTAATTTCATTTTGAAGTCTAGCTAGCTTCGGACAGCAAGTCTAATATGCAGTATTAGTATATACTATTGGGATATGGTGAAATTTTTTCAATCATATTCTAAAAATAGATTTCTTTGAAAAAATTTTTACTTGAAACAATATTACTATGTTTATAGCGCAATTGAAAAGCCCCAAATGATTGATTTATAAACGGGATCGTCAATAGGGTTCTACATATGGGGAACGGAGAATTGAATGGCTCACGAAATTCATCAGATGATTTTATATTTACCGTAAAGTCTGGAAAGATAGCACCTCCCGAAAGATAGCACCCCCTACTTTAAAACAATTGAGCATCAATATAAAAAAAATGTTACACATATGTAAAAAGGGAATGCTATCTTTCCAGACTTTACGGTATCTAAAACATTCTCCTTCATTTTCACCATTATTTATTCTTAATTCTGTTTTTTCCCTTTCTTTACCTTCATTCAGTAATTCATTTTTGGTTGGAAAAATTTTTTAATAATTTTAATGTGTTTTTTTTTTGGAGTTTATATAAATATTTTGTAAATTTTAAAATTTAAAGTTCAATTCGTAAATAAATAAAAAGAAATGTCATTTGATCGTTCGAAATCGTTACAATCAACAGTAGACGATGATGGTGACTTTACAGCTTCAACATTTACAAGAAGAGGAAGGATTGATGATGATGATGATGATGATGATGATAACAACAGACGCCAAAATAGTAAAAATAATAACGAAGATTTAGATTTAGAATTACAAGAACGATCTGATAATATTAAACAGAGAGAATCAAATTGGATGTTTCATACAGTATCAATCTTAAAACTTAACAAAACAAATGCATTATTAATATTTTTCATACCAGCAGTGGTCTTGAAAGCGTTAAACGTTGATGAAACTATAACATTTTTCTTTAATTTTTTGGCAATTATACCTTTATCAAATATATTAACTATTGGAGTTGGTGATTTAGCTGCTAGATTTGGACCGGTAGGATTTGATTTATATTAAATTAAAACAAAACGAAAAGTGTGCGCAGAAAGAAGAAGGAAGCTGATCATGATTCTTTAAAGTTTACTTAAGTTCTTTAAATATCTATTATTTAATTAATTATAATTAGGCTTATGGAGCAGTATTTCATGCATTTTCAGGAAGTTTTGTTGAACTTGTGATTGAATCATATGCTTTAATGGATGAGCAATATGCAATAGTTCGTTCAGCAGTTTTAGGATCAATTCTTTGTAATATAACATTGGTATTAAATAATTATAATAATAGTAATTAATTAATCATAAATGATATTATTAATCGATTACATTTATTATATTATTATTACTAATGTTATTTAGGTTCTTGGAATTGCATTCATTGCAGGATCTTGGCCGACTGAAAGACGTCGTCGTGAAGGCTCAATGAATTCGTTGAACGTGTCAATTCAAGTCAAATTATTTGTGAATACAAGTGCTTCTATATTAGCACTCGCAGTCCTTGCTTTAGTTACACCTGCAGCTTTTAAAATAGCAGCAGCACCAAATAATGCTTCCGTTTCACCATTCATAGAATGTAATATAAGAAATATAAGTCACGCTACTGCCATCATCCTAACTTTAATTTATATTGGTTTATTAGTATTTCAACTTAAAACTCATGCACAAGAGGTAAATTTTATAATTTATTATAATATAATATCAAATGATATTAGTATTAACAATTATATTTATATTTAGGTAATAGATGCTAAAGAATTTGATACAGAAGTAAAATATAATTGGTTTTTTGATTTGATTTTGTGAGTAAAATTTTCATATCGTTGTTTTTAAAATTATAAAAATATTTATTGATTCACAAGTTAAAATATGCCATAAATATTTTAGAGTTGCTGTATCAATTGCTGGCATTACAGTTTGTGCTAGGTTTCTTGTAACTAGTATTGAACACACTGCACAAAATTTTGAATTAGGAACTGGATTTGTTGGAATTGTATTATTTCCACTTTGCGGTGATTATCATTATTATCATTATTATCATTATCATTGTTATATATTATAAAGATATTAATAATTATTCTTTTTTCTAGTTGTTTCTAATTTTATGGAACATTATCAAGCAATACATGATGCTGTACATGATAAAGTTGACACAGCTATAAGTTTAATACTTAATACATCTGTAGTTAGTATACAATCATTCAAGAAGATTTTATTTATTTATTTTTTATTGTTTTTACTAATTATATAAAAAACAAATTTTCAAATTTTTCTTAGCAAATGGCTTTATTGGTAGCACCAATATTAGTTCTTGTGGGTTGGATTTTAGATAAACCATTAACATTGGATTTTAATGCTTTAGAAATTGCTGTTCTAAGTTGTGCTGTTTTAATCGTAAACTATTTGGTTGCTGATAATAAAGCAAATTGGCTAGAGGGTTACATGTTAATTGTTAAGTATAAATTATTTATTTATTATATATATTTCTTATCTATTTAATATTAATTATATTTGTGATTATGATGATTGTATTTTTTAGGTTTCTTATTTTCTCATAGCGATTGCTTTCTTTTATTTTCCAAGTACTATTGAACCAGATAGATCATACTATTGTGATCCTTTCAGTAGAAATTTACCACCTAAAAATGTAACTGATTCAATTCTACAAGATCCTAGCGAAGGAGGGGGAGGAGGAGGTCATTAATTATAATCATTATAATCATTACGATTGTTATAGATATATACAATTGTTTTGTATTATGTATGTATGTAATTAGTTAAATATGATTTCCAACAAATATTGATATTAAATCATGTATTAAATTAACGAATAAAGATTTTTGTGTGGACATAAATAGATCTCATTGAATCCCCTTTATTAGTAAAGTTCTTGCATTCTCTAACGTCCATTGTCCCGTATTTTTATTAAAATATCACTATTACAATAGATCTATTCTAAAATCAATATTTATGGCATATGAACTTTACAAGTAAGTTTGGACTGCCATTAAGGCATTGCTTGCTTTACAAGTATATTATTTGAACCAAATTGAACGAGTCTTACACTCATTTTTGCAGAATTTTATTACCTTCTTTTGAAATAATCAATATAATACAGTTAGTAGTGTGTGGAATTACTTACAAAGTTCCTGATAAAGTAATTTCAGCATGAGCAGCAGCAGATAAAATGTCATGTTATGAAGCAAAAATGGCTATACAGTTTTTAAAGTTAGAAATTCTGCGATTCTATCTGCCGTCACGGCCGAAATTGCTGAATCATCACAAGTGCCATTTGTCTGATTCATTACCAGAAGTCACTAATACATGTATACCGGCATCGATTAATGATTTAACTGCAAGGTTAACAGTATTGGACCAATGGCGTATTGGCCACGGTATTCTTGTTTTACTTTTATTACGTAAATCAAGAACGTGTTTTAACCCTGCGAGTTTGAGCCTAACCAAGTACTTTAACAGTTGTATAAACGTTTGAATTTTTTAGCGCGATCCGCGACGACATGAGTACACCTTGATTATCGCAACCAGAAGTATCACAGCTCTGTGGTGAGGCAAAAAACCAATACCATGAAGCATTTAAGCGAATTAGGAAGACTATATTTATGATCTATCGGTAATCGAGTTTATCCATATGATATAGGTTTGGTAATGGAACAACATATTATATTTTAACTATCGCGTCCTTTTCAACAAGTTTAACTTCTTTACAAAATCTGGATTCAGATATGCGATGTAACCTTGAACCACAAAGTCTTCAACTGAAATATCCTGAATCGGATTTTGTCAGTTTTAAAATTTACAAAACATTTGCTATCGAAACGTTTGGATATCTGTCCAAGCAATCTTTCAACTATGTTAAATTGGTTTGACAGCTTTGGATTCTGTTAATAATACAATATGTCTTTCCAACGAGTACTTTAAATTGGGCATCGACCAATAAAAAAATTCCAATACTCCCAAAGTTGTCCATTCTTTTAAAAAATGTACTTGTTTCTGATAATTTCGTTAAAAATAATTTGCCCCGTATTAAAAATAAAAATAAAGCAAATATAGCATGATCATTCTATATATAATAGATAATTTGTATCTTTTAAAAGGAGGAAAAAATAAAGAGGAATGAGTGTGCGAAAGGATTTTTTTTATTAGATTGTCGATGAGAAGAATAAAAAACTTTTTTCTTCGAAAGTCCAAATCGGTCAAATGGAATAATAACGAACAAAGAAAATAAATTTGTGAGTTTGTAAACCAAATAAGATAATTAAGAAAGAAATATCATCCGAGGTATTATTTGATAGCAGCACGTGACCACATCAAAATTAGGTGTATGTTATCATTGTTATTAATATTAATATTTGTTTTAAAAAAAATCATCGACAATAAACCTTCATATATAAAAATCATTACGTTAATTTCAAAGCATCATTTAATGATTCATTCATAATATTATTTATTATAAGTGTAATTTTATTAATAGGGTTTAAATCCTCTTGATTCTTTAAGTTTTGCAATTTTCTGTTTATCTTCTTCAAATTTCTTTCTAAGCTCCACCAATTCTATCAAAATTAAAAAAAATATAATTAACAATCACTTCAATATATATTATTAGGAATCTAAATTTTATGCTTACTATTTCTTTTAGTCTCACGTAATTGAAATCTATAAAAATCATCTAATTCTTTATTCTTTGGTTTTAGATTTTTAACATCTTCAGGTTTAATTGCTGTCACACTAATTTTACCATCTGTGTTAACACTGCGTTTTCCTACCCTTGTCACCGTGATAAATCCATCTTCATCTGGCTTATTTAATCTTTCCTCGAGTTCTTTACGTTTTTTTTGTTCTGTTTTTTCGAAATTTAACATAAAATCATCAATTTTAGCTTGAAGATCTTTTGGATCTGTATAAAGTGAATAATATTCTTGAATCCATTCTACACAAATAAATTATTCATTAGTATGTTAAGTAATAAATAATAACTAGAGAAATTTATTTATTATTTATTACTAGATAATCCTAGTTTAGGAACATGTTTTTCTCCTTTTTCTTTTACTTTTTCATCTATAGCACTCCATATTCTTCTCTTTTGAACCATATTTAATGCTTTTGAAAGACCATCAGAGCTTTGAAATATTATATGAGCAGGAGATCCAGCCGTCTTATGAATGCGTACTTTTTTTATTATACCACACTCTTTAAATAACTCCTTTATATGCAATTCTGTTGCATCGACAGGTAAATTTGTTATAAATAATGTTTTATCCGCAGGCAAATTATCATCATTTTTGTTGTTGTTAGTGTGTGATTCATGTTGTTTGAAATAACAATAATGATTTGCACTTATCAAAGAATCTTTATCATTTAAATTACTATGGTAACTAACTTCTATTGGAAGAACTTTAAAACCTGTCGTTGGGATTTCTATTAAAGGCAAATTGCATGCAATTGTTTTTTTGTTTTTTTTTGAAGAACCCATTATTCTTGTCGATAAGATTTTTTTTTATGGTATCACAATAAAGAATTGTGTTAAATTAATAATTAGGAATTAATTCCGATATGACTATAGCCATTTTTATTATTTTTAGTTTGAATATTTGGACCTTGTCAATTTATTTAAATAGTCCAATGTCATTATTGATAATTCTCTGTCACAAAACAGGCTCGTTCCAATAAGCCATTCCATTGTTACCCTTACCATCATAGGATGCAAATGCATGGCGAAAATAATCTCTTTACTAATGAATAGTATATACCCAAGAAATTATGTAAACACGCTCATTTTTTCTTCCTCTTTCTCTTTTATACGTGTTGGAATTGGATTCATTATAATTGCCTCGATTATTTCAATTATGTTACATGGTTAAATTTTTGATTCCCTGAATTTTTATGCATTTATTAATCATGTTTTTTTTCAGGTCTTTTGCCATTTTCTCTAAGCTTCAATAAAATACACTCCATCCATATGAAAGCAAAAAACTAAGAGGCAAAATTAGATGCTGAAACTCACCTTGAAGCCTTAAAGTGGACCAAGAATGGAGAGAAAGACAATTAGCTGAGAAATTAGAGCAATTAGAAACAGTCAAGATAAGTTGACAAGCCCAAAAAATTCAGCAACTAAAACAACAACTATATTTAACTAATAAGTCTTTACCAGCATTACCAAGGGAAAAGAATAAACTACAACAGTTTACAAAAAGACAAGTGATAAATAAAATTTATTTAAAAAAGAAACAAGAACAAATAATTGAAATAAAACCTAAGCAAGTCAAATCAATCCATACTAATTCTTTTTTACCAAATCTTTTTTATTTTCTTTAATCTTTAAAAGATAACAAAACATGTTAAATTATGCAGTAAATTATTTCTCTTCAAATTTCTTTTTTTTTTTAAATTCTTCATGGTTTTGTGGTAAAATTCTTTTACTAATTATGGTTTTTCCTTCTTCTTGGTAAATTTCATAAGTAATCCATTCTTTTCTTAGATAGCTTTCAGTGACTAAGTATTATTTATTTTGAAAATATAAGGAGCAATTTTTTCACCTTGTTACTTTTTTAAAATACTTCTGATAGTGCTATAATTCTTGGACCCATGGTGGGTCAGATATAAATTAATTTCATATTATCTATATATCACTTAACAAATGGGATATTATAAAATTGCAAGTGGCTAAATTTTGATCCCTGAAATCCTTGGTAATACCAATGTTCACTTTGTCTGGTTTTGTTGCAGGAATTTCTGCGTCACACATTTTTTTTTAAATGTTTGGTGTCACGACTCTTGATATTGTTCGTACATCTCGTTTTGTATAGAAATTAAAGGCACAGATTCAAAAATGAAAGGATTACAGTAGTTGGAGGACATTATGGCATTCCATTGCTGTCTCAAATCTCACAGAAAAAGAGATAAAAGCTTTAACTCATGGAATACAATTTGATGGCGATGAAGTTGTTAAAGCGAATTTATTTACGTTTATTTTTTAAAAATTTTTTTTTAATAGGAAGTGTATCAGCGACACTTTCAATGGCCCATGTAACAATGTAGCAGCACATTTCACTGATTCATTATTGTGTGAAATAGTAAATGGCGAAAAAGGAATAATTGAATCTGCTGAGCGCAAGGAATTAATTAATTATTTCATGTCAGATGTTGAATTTAAGTTTAGAATGTCTTGGTGAAATTTATCCATTTGGTGAATTAAGTCCCTATTAAAAAGTATTATTGTCAGAAGCTATACCTGAATTAAAGGAAACTATTGATGAAGGTGTTAATGTTGCAAGAAAATTTTTTATAAACCAACTGAAAAAATAAAAAGTTTTTTTTTCCCAGGTGGTATGGATTTTTTAATCAGAGGGATTTTCTGCCGATCTCGAATGAGGCGTTGGGAAATTTGAATTTTGAATTTGAAATCAATCAGCTAATCAAATATGAAGGTGATATATAAATAAAAATTTGGGAATCTCCTTTCGGAAAAATCAGAAATTTATCACTATTTCTCGCCCTGCTTAATAATCCGTTAATATTAATATATTTAATAAATATTTATCAATAATTCTTATTATTATGTCATAATATATATATTGCATTCACTAACATCAATAATAGTTGTATGAGAAAATGAGTTTTTTATCAATTCTGTATCCCTACAAACAGTATATAAAATTCAATTGCGTCATATGTACGAATTTTGTTGACTATTTGCAACTGTATGCATTTTGTTAGCACGTACCCGTTGCGCCCACTGAACTTTATATTATAAAAAAAAATTTTTTATATCGTTTATCTCATTATCATTGTGTAATGCCCAAAAAAAATCCATTTATAAAAAATACTATCGAATTTTGTTTTTGATCCATGAAATCAGGGAAAAAAAAATAGTATAAAAAAATCCTATATTTGAAAACCCCCTTTTTCTTTTTAAAAAATTTTCTTGATAAAAAATTTAATATCATGTGAATAAATAAATTAGCACATACAAAAAAAATAATATCTATTATTCTTTTTTTTCTCTAACAAAAAGAGTTTTTTTTTTGTTTTATTATGAAAATTTTTTAACTTGAAATTTCTCGAATTTTCTTTATAATTGTCAAAAACCCATATTCATTCAGCATCCTCTATCACCATTTTTATATTAATTTAATACACAATATATATCTTTTTATTTTTTTATCGATCATCTTATTATATTATTTTTTTATTTTTGACGATTTTCCCATTTTCCTATACACTATATAAATTATTTTGTTGCCCAAAAAAAAAATTATATATATATATAATCCCCATAATTTTTAAACTTTTCATATAAATAAAACATGTCAAATGCACAGAATTATCCACAAGTTCTCGAATTTTTGAGACAATGTGATCTTTTAGAATATTACGATAGACTTATATCGGAAGGTTTTGATCAGATGCGATCTGTAAGTCTTTGTTTAGTATATTATTATTTTATTTAATTATATTTATTATATTATAATGATAATATCATTGTTATTCACCGATAATTTGAATTTAGTTGTTTGATATAACAGAAATGGATTTAATAGCAATGAATGTGAAAAGGGGTCATCGTAGAGTAAGTAAATAATTAATTTAAATATAAAAGTATGTTTACAGATTTATATTTCATTAATCAAATCAATTAAATAATTTAATAATATAGCGTATACAACGTGAAATAGCCACAATGAAAGGAATACCGACAAGCCAACCATTACACATTCAATCCGAACCAGGATTAGGACCAATCGGTGATTATTCATCATCAACCACTTCAGCGTCGACAAATCTATCAACGTCAATGACAAATCCTGGTAAAAATCTAATTCCTACTATTGCTGCTGCACCTGGTTCTTCTATACCAGTATTAATTGACGGTTCAAATGGAGGCAGAAGTCGTGGTTTTGATTACAATAATAATTACGGTTATAGTTATAATAATAATGTCGGTGGTACGTATATATATATGTTATTGTTATTTTAAAAATATCGGTGGTACAACATGATTATGACGACAAATTTCTTAATTCTTTTTTGGAAATTTTTTAAATTCCTGCATCTATTACGTTTAACCTAAATTTGTATATTGACTATTATGTTCTTTTTGTTTTACAAATTTTTTATGATATTTCTATATTTGGTTCTGATGATGTTACAGAATCATGTGCTCGTCATCAACCACCAAATCTTCTTCCTCCACTTAATCATATTCAACAAAGTTTTTACAACAATAATAATGAGTCATCATTTCAACGACAAATCGCCCTAACATTATCTAAACCTTCTACAATGACCATTAATCAACCCTCCAGAAACATTGCTGCTACTGCTGGTGATACTACTGCTAAATTTAATAGTAATAATGATCAATCTTCTTCTTCATATCCATTACCCAACAAAACCAATCTTAATCTCACCCTCAAGAATCCCAACGATCCCAATAATAACGAAGATGCAAATAATAATAATGGTAAAAGAAAATATAAACGACATCCAAAAAGAGACAAGAATGCTCCGGTAAAACCATTATCAGCCTATGTGATGTTTTCTCATAAAGTTCGTGAGGAGTATCAGGGTAAAAATATCTCTTTCCCTGATATGGCTAAAATAGTTGGTGATCGATGGAAATCTATTCCAGCGGAAGAGAAAGAAATGATAGAGAATGAGGCAGCCAAAGCAAAAGAAGAATATTTGGCTGCTATGACCGTCTATAAAACAACAGATAAGTGGAAACAATATCAAGAGTACCTTAGAGATTTTAAAGAAAAACATGATCCAAATTGTAAATTATCGTCAGGTTTTATTTCATTTATTTTTATATTTGATTCTATATAGATAAAACGTAATTAAATTTTTTTAAAATAAAAATTCTCGATTAATTCTTTAGATCGTGAATCAAATAAAGGCAGAAAAAGATCAAAATTCAATGTTAATTCGCCTGATTCAGATCAAACAACTAATTCAGGTTACTCGAGCACAAGGTCTACTTCTCTTGGTTATGTGAGTAGTGGTAGTAGCAATAATGGTAATAGTAATGGTACACATAATGGAAATAATGGAAATGATGGTGGTAGTAACCAGAATAATAGTAATATTCGCAATATTCACAATATTCACAATAATAATGATATTAATAATAGTAATAAAAATTATACCAGTGTTGCTACTACTAATTTCTCTTCATCTTTACCATCATCTTCTAAAAATAATAAAAAAAATAATAATGATAATAATAATGATAATAATAATAATAATAACAATTATATTCCGCCTTACGCACATTCTAATCCAACAATGCCGTTTTATAATCATAGAAATAATAAAACTACTGGATCTTCAACAACAACTACATCAACTTTTGCTAATATTTCTTCCAATTCCAATGCTTCAACTTCCATTTCTACAAACAATTCTTCCACCAGCTTATCACCAAATATCAATAATACTTCTTTATCAGGTTTATTGATACATCCTAAAGATTGTGATAAAAAGAAAAGCGATGATAATAACAATAGTAATTGTGATGGTGATAATAGTGATAATAACGATAGTAATAGTAAAAGTAATAGTAATAGTAACAGTGATAATGGTAATGATAATGATAATCAAATATTTGAAGATTTTACGATTTCTAATAATTTTGGTAGTTCTTCAACCAACACAACTTCTTCACCAATTAATGAATCTTTTGATAGCGGCAATAATAATCAAAATTCTCTTATTGATCAAGAAGAAGAAGAACAACAACAACAACAGCAGCCTTCTTCTTCTTCTTCTTGTTCCATTTCCCCTTCTTCTTCCTTCTCCTCCTCTTTCTCCTCCTCTTCTCAATAAAATATTGCCTTCTTTCCTTTCCTTTAACAATAACTACTCAAGTTTTTTTTTTTAAGAAATATTTATTTTATTTATTTATTTTTATTTATTGTTTTTCCGATTTTTTTATTACACCCATTATATAGTAAATTTTTCTCTTGATATTTTTAGAGCGAGAAAAAAGTTTTAGGAACAAACATGGGGGGTTTTTGAGCTTCTAATAATAATAATAATAATAATAATAATAATAGTTAATATTTCAATCAATTCAAAAAAAAAGAATCACATAATGTGAACAGAAAATTAGAAAATATTTAGATAAAGAACGAACGACTGAACGAACCTATTGAACAAATAATCACAACAAAATCAAAATAATAATCATTAAATCTAAATTCCAAAGTTTTAAATTATAATTTTCTTTATTTGGGCATGCTATGCTTGTGGTCTTGACTAATATTTTTTATTTTATTTTTCATTCCATAAAGAAAAAAAAAATTTTTTCAAAGGAAAAAAACCCCCTTTATATTCGTTTTTCCTTGTAGCAATAACTATTTAAATTTCCCTGAACTAATTTGCTGCCTCCATCGTCAACATCTTTCTAGAAATAATTTTGTTGACTATAAAATCTTTATTATCGTAATATAAAAAATTTTTTTTTATTAACAAATTTCTGTGCCAAGTCTTGTAAAATAAAATTGCAGCGAGTTTTTCGCTCTACGTGTTGATCAACCTTATTTAACATAACGCGACAAAAAAACGATTGGAAAATAATATCGATTTTGAATTCTTCGTAATGCTGTTAATCTCGTTCAACAATTGTATAATGCTCTTTTACAGCTTCAAAGAAATTTGCTATATTGTTTGGGGGCAAACCCAAAACTGTTTATCGAGCAACATTCTTATCAGAAGAATATATACTTTTTCCCTACTAGATAAATTTTTTTTGTGTGCGCAATAGAAAAACTCAAAGGTTATTCTTTGGAGGATGTAAATATTAGATCATTTACTAAGGCGCACAGTCGATCAAGATCTTAATGTTATATTAAATTCGAATCGCGTATATCTCATTATTTTTATATTTAAGACAAACTTCGCTATTAAAGCAAAGTAAAAACTGCACCATTAAAGCTTCCTAATGAATATTTTTTATATCAAAAGGAACTCTCTACGTAAAGCTATGGCTATTCAAAAATGGCATTACATTTTTATTTTAAAGAAAAGATTTTAAGCTTTCATATGGATGGAGTGTATTTTATTGAAGCTTAGAGAAAATGGCAAAAGACCTGAAAAAAAACATGATTAATAAATGCATAAAAATTCAGGGAATCAAAAATTTAACCATGTAACATAATTGAAATAATCGAGGCAATTATAATGAATCCAATTCCAACACGTATAAAAGAGAAAGAGGAAGAAAAAATGAGCGTGTTTACATAATTTCTTGGGTATATACTATTCATTAGTAAAGAGATTATTTTCGCCATGCATTTGCATCCTATGATGGTAAGGGTAACAATGGAATGGCTTATTGGAACGAGCCTGTTTTGTGACAGAGAATTATCAATAATGACATTGGACTATTTAAATAAATTGACAAGGTCCAAATATTCAAACTAAAAATAATAAAAATGGCTATAGTCATATCGGAATTAATTCCTAATTATTAATTTAACACAATTCTTTATTGTGATACCATAAAAAAAAATCTTATCGACAAGAATAATGGGTTCTTCAAAAAAAAACAAAAAAACAATTGCATGCAATTTGCCTTTAATAGAAATCCCAACGACAGGTTTTAAAGTTCTTCCAATAGAAGTTAGTTACCATAGTAATTTAAATGATAAAGATTCTTTGATAAGTGCAAATCATTATTGTTATTTCAAACAACATGAATCACACACTAACAACAACAAAAATGATGATAATTTGCCTGCGGATAAAACATTATTTATAACAAATTTACCTGTCGATGCAACAGAATTGCATATAAAGGAGTTATTTAAAGAGTGTGGTATAATAAAAAAAGTACGCATTCATAAGACGGCTGGATCTCCTGCTCATATAATATTTCAAAGCTCTGATGGTCTTTCAAAAGCATTAAATATGGTTCAAAAGAGAAGAATATGGAGTGCTATAGATGAAAAAGTAAAAGAAAAAGGAGAAAAACATGTTCCTAAACTAGGATTATCTAGTAATAAATAATAAATAAATTTCTCTAGTTATTATTTATTACTTAACATACTAATGAATAATTTATTTGTGTAGAATGGATTCAAGAATATTATTCACTTTATACAGATCCAAAAGATCTTCAAGCTAAAATTGATGATTTTATGTTAAATTTCGAAAAAACAGAACAAAAAAAACGTAAAGAACTCGAGGAAAGATTAAATAAGCCAGATGAAGATGGATTTATCACGGTGACAAGGGTAGGAAAACGCAGTGTTAACACAGATGGTAAAATTAGTGTGACAGCAATTAAACCTGAAGATGTTAAAAATCTAAAACCAAAGAATAAAGAATTAGATGATTTTTATAGATTTCAATTACGTGAGACTAAAAGAAATAGTAAGCATAAAATTTAGATTCCTAATAATATATATTGAAGTGATTGTTAATTATATTTTTTTTAATTTTGATAGAATTGGTGGAGCTTAGAAAGAAATTTGAAGAAGATAAACAGAAAATTGCAAAACTTAAAGAATCAAGAGGATTTAAACCCTATTAATAAAATTACACTTATAATAAATAATATTATGAATGAATCATTAAATGATGCTTTGAAATTAACGTAATGATTTTTATATATGAAGGTTTATTGTCGATGATTTTTTTTAAAACAAATATTAATATTAATAACAATGATAACATACACCTAATTTTGATGTGGTCACGTGCTGCTATCAAATAATACCTCGGATGATATTTCTTTCTTAATTATCTTATTTGGTTTACAAACTCACAAATTTATTTTCTTTGTTCGTTATTATTCCATTTGACCGATTTGGACTTTCGAAGAAAAAAGTTTTTTATTCTTCTCATCGACAATCTAATAAAAAAAATCCTTTCGCACACTCATTCCTCTTTATTTTTTCCTCCTTTTAAAAGATACAAATTATCTATTATATATAGAATGATCATGCTATATTTGCTTTATTTTTATTTTTAATACGGGGCAAATTATTTTTAACGAAATTATCAGAAACAAGTACATTTTTTAAAAGAATGGACAACTTTGGGAGTATTGGAATTTTTTTATTGGTCGATGCCCAATTTAAAGTACTCGTTGGAAAGACATATTGTATTATTAACAGAATCCAAAGCTGTCAAACCAATTTAACATAGTTGAAAGATTGCTTGGACAGATATCCAAACGTTTCGATAGCAAATGTTTTGTAAATTTTAAAACTGACAAAATCCGATTCAGGATATTTCAGTTGAAGACTTTGTGGTTCAAGGTTACATCGCATATCTGAATCCAGATTTTGTAAAGAAGTTAAACTTGTTGAAAAGGACGCGATAGTTAAAATATAATATGTTGTTCCATTACCAAACCTATATCATATGGATAAACTCGATTACCGATAGATCATAAATATAGTCTTCCTAATTCGCTTAAATGCTTCATGGTATTGGTTTTTTGCCTCACCACAGAGCTGTGATACTTCTGGTTGCGATAATCAAGGTGTACTCATGTCGTCGCGGATCGCGCTAAAAAATTCAAACGTTTATACAACTGTTAAAGTACTTGGTTAGGCTCAAACTCGCAGGGTTAAAACACGTTCTTGATTTACGTAATAAAAGTAAAACAAGAATACCGTGGCCAATACGCCATTGGTCCAATACTGTTAACCTTGCAGTTAAATCATTAATCGATGCCGGTATACATGTATTAGTGACTTCTGGTAATGAATCAGACAAATGGCACTTGTGATGATTCAGCAATTTCGGCCGTGACGGCAGATAGAATCGCAGAATTTCTAACTTTAAAAACTGTATAGCCATTTTTGCTTCATAACATGACATTTTATCTGCTGCTGCTCATGCTGAAATTACTTTATCAGGAACTTTGTAAGTAATTCCACACACTACTAACTGTATTATATTGATTATTTCAAAAGAAGGTAATAAAATTCTGCAAAAATGAGTGTAAGACTCGTTCAATTTGGTTCAAATAATATACTTGTAAAGCAAGCAATGCCTTAATGGCAGTCCAAACTTACTTGTAAAGTTCATATGCCATAAATATTGATTTTAGAATAGATCTATTGTAATAGTGATATTTTAATAAAAATACGGGACAATGGACGTTAGAGAATGCAAGAACTTTACTAATAAAGGGGATTCAATGAGATCTATTTATGTCCACACAAAAATCTTTATTCGTTAATTTAATACATGATTTAATATCAATATTTGTTGGAAATCATATTTAACTAATTACATACATACATAATACAAAACAATTGTATATATCTATAACAATCGTAATGATTATAATGATTATAATTAATGACCTCCTCCTCCCCCTCCTTCGCTAGGATCTTGTAGAATTGAATCAGTTACATTTTTAGGTGGTAAATTTCTACTGAAAGGATCACAATAGTATGATCTATCTGGTTCAATAGTACTTGGAAAATAAAAGAAAGCAATCGCTATGAGAAAATAAGAAACCTAAAAAATACAATCATCATAATCACAAATATAATTAATATTAAATAGATAAGAAATATATATAATAAATAAATAATTTATACTTAACAATTAACATGTAACCCTCTAGCCAATTTGCTTTATTATCAGCAACCAAATAGTTTACGATTAAAACAGCACAACTTAGAACAGCAATTTCTAAAGCATTAAAATCCAATGTTAATGGTTTATCTAAAATCCAACCCACAAGAACTAATATTGGTGCTACCAATAAAGCCATTTGCTAAGAAAAATTTGAAAATTTGTTTTTTATATAATTAGTAAAAACAATAAAAAATAAATAAATAAAATCTTCTTGAATGATTGTATACTAACTACAGATGTATTAAGTATTAAACTTATAGCTGTGTCAACTTTATCATGTACAGCATCATGTATTGCTTGATAATGTTCCATAAAATTAGAAACAACTAGAAAAAAGAATAATTATTAATATCTTTATAATATATAACAATGATAATGATAATAATGATAATAATGATAATCACCGCAAAGTGGAAATAATACAATTCCAACAAATCCAGTTCCTAATTCAAAATTTTGTGCAGTGTGTTCAATACTAGTTACAAGAAACCTAGCACAAACTGTAATGCCAGCAATTGATACAGCAACTCTAAAATATTTATGGCATATTTTAACTTGTGAATCAATAAATATTTTTATAATTTTAAAAACAACGATATGAAAATTTTACTCACAAAATCAAATCAAAAAACCAATTATATTTTACTTCTGTATCAAATTCTTTAGCATCTATTACCTAAATATAAATATAATTGTTAATACTAATATCATTTGATATTATATTATAATAAATTATAAAATTTACCTCTTGTGCATGAGTTTTAAGTTGAAATACTAATAAACCAATATAAATTAAAGTTAGGATGATGGCAGTAGCGTGACTTATATTTCTTATATTACATTCTATGAATGGTGAAACGGAAGCATTATTTGGTGCTGCTGCTATTTTAAAAGCTGCAGGTGTAACTAAAGCAAGGACTGCGAGTGCTAATATAGAAGCACTTGTATTCACAAATAATTTGACTTGAATTGACACGTTCAACGAATTCATTGAGCCTTCACGACGACGTCTTTCAGTCGGCCAAGATCCTGCAATGAATGCAATTCCAAGAACCTAAATAACATTAGTAATAATAATATAATAAATGTAATCGATTAATAATATCATTTATGATTAATTAATTACTATTATTATAATTATTTAATACCAATGTTATATTACAAAGAATTGATCCTAAAACTGCTGAACGAACTATTGCATATTGCTCATCCATTAAAGCATATGATTCAATCACAAGTTCAACAAAACTTCCTGAAAATGCATGAAATACTGCTCCATAAGCCTAATTATAATTAATTAAATAATAGATATTTAAAGAACTTAAGTAAACTTTAAAGAATCATGATCAGCTTCCTTCTTCTTTCTGCGCACACTTTTCGTTTTGTTTTAATTTAATATAAATCAAATCCTACCGGTCCAAATCTAGCAGCTAAATCACCAACTCCAATAGTTAATATATTTGATAAAGGTATAATTGCCAAAAAATTAAAGAAAAATGTTATAGTTTCATCAACGTTTAACGCTTTCAAGACCACTGCTGGTATGAAAAATATTAATAATGCATTTGTTTTGTTAAGTTTTAAGATTGATACTGTATGAAACATCCAATTTGATTCTCTCTGTTTAATATTATCAGATCGTTCTTGTAATTCTAAATCTAAATCTTCGTTATTATTTTTACTATTTTGGCGTCTGTTGTTATCATCATCATCATCATCATCATCATCAATCCTTCCTCTTCTTGTAAATGTTGAAGCTGTAAAGTCACCATCATCGTCTACTGTTGATTGTAACGATTTCGAACGATCAAATGACATTTCTTTTTATTTATTTACGAATTGAACTTTAAATTTTAAAATTTACAAAATATTTATATAAACTCCAAAAAAAAAACACATTAAAATTATTAAAAAATTTTTCCAACCAAAAATGAATTACTGAATGAAGGTAAAGAAAGGGAAAAAACAGAATTAAGAATAAATAATGGTGAAAATGAAGGAGAATGTTTTAGATACCGTAAAGTCTGGAAAGATAGCATTCCCTTTTTACATATGTGTAACATTTTTTTTATATTGATGCTCAATTGTTTTAAAGTAGGGGGTGCTATCTTTCGGGAGGTGCTATCTTTCCAGACTTTACGGTAAATATAAAATCATCTGATGAATTTCGTGAGCCATTCAATTCTCCGTTCCCCATATGTAGAACCCTATTGACGATCCCGTTTATAAATCAATCATTTGGGGCTTTTCAATTGCGCTATAAACATAGTAATATTGTTTCAAGTAAAAATTTTTTCAAAGAAATCTATTTTTAGAATATGATTGAAAAAATTTCACCATATCCCAATAGTATATACTAATACTGCATATTAGACTTGCTGTCCGAAGCTAGCTAGACTTCAAAATGAAATTAGCCAGTTAAAAAGGAATAAATTTTATTTTTTTGAAAATATATTATATATACTATTTTGAAATTGTTTTAATAACCTTTTTTGAAGAAAAGTTTGGCGTGTGTGCGTTTTATAATAAACTTTAAAATATGCTGTAAAACGTTATTGGTGAATAAACTCATCCATAAAATATTTCATCTTCATTGGGCGAACATATCTAGAAATGATCGGCGACTATTGTCCCAATAAGAATAAACGTTTTAAAATATTCCTTTCAAAAGAAAGTTGGCCAGATCCTGTGTTCTGATGCAATGGAAAACTCATGGTGGTGGTAGGGCTCTGAATTTATGGAAATTGCATGAGATTTTTAACAGGCCTCCTGTAATACACACAATTGATTTAAAATGGATAAATTCTCTACTTTTATTAAAAAATTTGAAGACTCCATCAACAAAGTAGAGGCTGGCACCGCGCAAAAATTCTTTAACTGGTTAATTTAGTCACGTGGAATTTTTTAACTGGTAAATTCAATCGTTTATTACTTACAAATAATCACGCGCCTGTTGAATTTTATTATTATACACTTAATAGATGCTAAATGATTACAGTCAAACCTCGCCACAGTGATTCATGGTTCCAGCCAAAAAATCCGTTATTATTATTATTATTATTATGACAAGAAGTCCGCAGCGGCAAAATTGGCAAATTTTTTTTAATAATACAAAGCTCTCTATACCGAACCCTCTGTCCATTATATGCATTTTTCTGCTTTTGTTCATTTTAGGGAGAAATTAATTATAAAAAATTGAATCGGAGACGGGCGACAAAAGGGAAATTCGTTATAGAGAAATTTACTTAGTGTTCGTTATAGAGAGGTGCGATAAATTAATAAACTAAATGCAGAAATAAATAAATGAATACATACGGAAATGAAAATTATTTGTTGAAATAAGATGTAATATTTGGTTGTATTATCTAATAATTTCACTTTTTTCAATGGTTTAAACGCTTTAAATCCTTTACAATCTATTTCTAAATCACATTGTTGAAGAAAATTAAAAGCTATCTCAAAGGAAATCACGGCATCTTTCGTTGAAACTTTAGACATAGTGTTACTCTCAACAACTATTATATTATTAACATCATTTTGAAATCTCTTCGACTATATTTCTTGAATTTTCAATTTCATTATTAGATATTTCATTTTCCAAAGGGAGAATTGCAGTTTTCCTCTATCAATTTTGGTAGAAAGACCTCATCAAAAATCCGTGGAACAAATTTATTATTATGACAACCGTTTTAATTAATATTAATAAGGGGACAATACTTAAATCCGTTGTAACAAGAAATGTGTTGTGGCGAGGTCCGCTGTGACGAGGTTTGACTGTAATATATATAAAAAAATTAATAAATGGTGGTTAACCGGTTAAACGGTCAACGGTTCCAACCCCTAATCAATTTCCTTTTAACACAAGTGAAGGTGCTTTCAAATATATGAGGCAATGTTTCCAAGCTGTAATTACATCCCAAAATACCCCTGACACCACCAATGAACCTATCATAAATAATATTCGAGATACGCTCTACACACAATATTGACCTTGAAGAATGAATTGGACAAATAAAAAATCATTAGGACAACCTCTCTCCTCTACTGCATGGCAATATGTCAGTACCACATAACAACAAATCTCAACAATCGACTTAAAAGATGGTTAAAATATAAATTATTTAAGATTCATCAATTTCCTTTACCCAAAAAACACATCAACTTCATTATAAACCATTTCATTACCAACTTGAAAAATCAAGACCTCCCTTTCCTCCCTTGATAAACTCTCTACATCACATCTGCAATAACTAATTTACCTTACTACCTGCATTCAATATATTCACTTGAAAGTGCAACAGACACTATTCCAAAATCAAGCTCTTGATGATGTATCTGTAAAAGCATCCTGATGGTCATATCTTTCAGGTCTTCATAAAATCCTACACAACTTTACCAAGCATAACCGAGAACATGGTCTTCATCTCTTCGCACTTCTGCCTGAATACTCTTTCAAACAAAAGTACATATTAGTTGATACTGATGCTTTATATTACATGTACAAATCAATTGAAAAAGTAAGAGTCAAAGATTCAGCGCTTAAAAGGAAACTTGGTGGATGGGAGCATTTAATATTAATAAAGTCACCACCCAAAATCGAATCTTTGCTTACTCCATACAAACTGATGGTCTTGCAGTATCAGTTGGTCTGCAGAAGAAAGTTGATGATTATAAAGAGGAAGTTGATGGAGAAGGATCAAATATTGATTTGAATGGATGCAAATTATTTGGACTGGATCCTGGAAGAAAAGATCTGTTTGTAGCAGTGAGTTCAGATGAAAAAGTTGTGAGTTATTCCAACAAGGAGTACTGGAACTTAGCAGGGTTTGTTCATGCTTGTAAAAAATGTAAGTTGTGGTTGGAAAAAAATCAATATCTTCAAGCTGCTATTCAAGGTGAGCTATACTTTGTTAATTTAATTTGCTGTTAAAAAAGATATCATTGAATAATATTACTTAGATACCTTTCGCCTAATACTAATACAAAACCTAGATATTCCAACCTCTGCTGTCACTAATGTCTATGGATATGGCTCTTACCTTGCTTACACTCTGTTTTACCTTGATATAATACTTGATTTTTATGGTGAATGTCACTGGTGTCAGTTGTGATAGAAATCTTTTATTAATAAGCAGAAGGCACCTGATATTCTGTGCAAGAGAATAACAAATAATAATGGTAACAGTACAGTTGTTGCATTGGTGATAGTAAATTCTCATCAACATCACTTGGGCATGCTCCAGGCCCTGTAAAAGAATTTCACCAAGAGTTTTCTAGACACTGCAAGGTGGTGAACATTGATGAATTCCGTACTTCCTCAGTCTGTTCTTTGTGTAATGGGTGGTTTGATAAGCATCGAAAATTCTGGTTTATCAGAATCTGCAAATCAGTCTGTCTGACACATTGGAATTGTGATGTTAATGCTGCCCATAACACAAGGAACATTTTTTTGCACACAAACACTTATGGAGAGATCTGATCCATTTATAAGGGGGACTTACTGACCTTTCTGCTGCCATTTTAACTGTGGCAGGATATGTCTAGCTGGCAGCAGCAATGATGACTTTCTATGAAGCCACAATTAGCTATAGGGAGGATTTGGATCTTCCTGATTTAGTGTAATAAGGTTTAATTGTTAACCAAGAAAAAAATAATTTCATTAATCATAAGAAGCACCTTGTTTTTTCATTTCATCCTTCCCAAAAAATTGTGTTTAATAAAGTTGAGTTTACTTGGATCCGTATCTGTTCCTGTACATTCTGTACATTCATTCAGCTTGCTGAATATGAGCATGATACGAATAATGAATACTTTCTATGTTTTATTTCCCGTGCTACCCATTTTATTTGACAAATATAAGAAAAACGTAAATCATTCTTTCACACATAACCAAATGAAACAAAAAAATTCCAAGGGAAAAGGCAGTGTTACGAGTTTTAGTCGTTTTTTATTTGTTTTAATAAATATTGCACTGATTTAATTCTGACTTTTTAAACACTGATTCTAGTAAACATTTTCCAAGTGCAAAAGCCAACGGTGGTGGAACTGCATTGCCAATTTGGCGATGCATATCTTTAGTATCATCTCGGTCACTATAAAATATAAATTGATCAGGAAACCCTTGTGCTCTAGCACATTCCCTAACTGTAATAATTCGCCTTTGATTCGGATGTATCACAGTCTATTGTAAAATTCATAAGAAAAAAATTCCCTAATTAATAAATTTTTCTTAAAATTGTAAATTATATGTATATAATTATAATTACCCCTGTCTTCCCCATTGGATTTATATCTGTTAGGGCAGTAAGAAAATGTCCATCGAAATCCAATCTTCCAAACAACCCTTTCCAACCATTATGTCTACTTGCAGCCGAATTAGGATCACTCAGACACCAAGGTTTAAGTTTTTCTGGAAGGTCTATTATAATTATTATTGTTAACATTGAGACCAATGACCTTTCTCTCATATTTTATTAGTGCAAAAAAAGAAAATTTAATATGATTTCAAACTTACTAGAGTGATCAGCACCTGGAAACATTGGTATGCGAACAATACGTTCCACAGTCAATGGATTAAAGGCTCTTGTTACATGATTATATAAAAATTCAGAATCTTTACGACATAGTCTCTGATATTCAGATACTGGTTCAAACACATATTTTGTCTTCATGTCACCGACCCAACCTTTTTCTGGAACTGCTATTTGTTTAAATGGACGAGCAACTTGATCATCATCGTCTTCTTTATAAATAAATTTAGGATTTACAAATTCAAATTTTGGTAAATCAGTGATAGCATCTCCTACAGTTATTGGTGGAAGTGGTGCATGACCATTTGTTCGTTTGTTGTAAGTGAATGATTTACCATTTGGTAATAAAATATTTATGGATCCTTGTTTTCCAAAACATGTTGATATTTGTGGGAAATCAGGTAGATAACAATCTCTTTTTGCTCCCCATATAAATAAACGACGCCTACTTTGTGGTATACCATGATTGCCAGCCTGTTGAACACCGAATCTGGTTTGATATCTAATTATTATATAATATGTAGATATATATTATTTATTATATTTTAAATATCAGTGTAAAGTCATTCAGAGATGCATTTAAAATTTTATTTGATAATTATATTTACCCCAATGCAGTCAATGATCTTAATATGAATTTAATTACGCCCATCTTGATTCCTCCTTTTATCTTAATACCATCTTGCTCTCCTCCTAGACGAAATGAAAGCATTCCACGAACATTCTCTAATAAAAAGTAATCAGGCCTATAAAAATCAACATAACTCAACGCTGTTGCTACAAGACTATTTTTGATATCGTCGGCTTTTTGATAACGATTCACACCACTAAATCCTTGACTAATTATTTTTTTTAAAAAAAAAACAAAAGATTTAGATTTATTTAAACCTATCAAAATAAATAAATAAAATTTTTTCTTTACCAAGGTGGACCACAATAAATAAAATCAACTTCACCAGGTCTTGGCATACTAGGGACTTTTTGTTTCAGAAAATCATATATTTCCTCCGGCCTTTCATTCCTGACATGTTCAGCAATTGTACGTTCAAGTAATAAATTTGCACACTGGTTATAAACAATTGCATCAGGATTATTATTTCTATATGTATATTATTTAGAAATATAAACAAAATAAATCATTAAATTAAAAGTTAATTAATATCACTATATCAAATTAATATATTTATTATATCTTACTTAAAAGTTAAAGCTGCGCTAGGAGCAAATTCTATAGCCCATTTAGTGTTAACAATTCCTGTCATATCCATACCAATTGTTATTCCACCACAGCCTGAGAAGATATCCATTGCTCGTAATTTTCGCTTTTGAGAATTTATACATTCAAAGAAATTTTCCAATTTGTGTTTATGTTTTTCACGTTTGTCTTTACAAATTGAACATGTGGAGAAACACTCAGGCTCCAATTTTAATAAATCTGAATTTTTTGGCGAGTTGATTTTTGATATTTTTTCAACATAAAAACTATCATTTTCTTCTTTATACTTGTCAAGATCTTCAATAGTGTCTAAATGTTGCACCCAACAAACACCCTCAAGATTGTTAATATCACTAATAAATAATTTTTTATTTGTATAATAAAGATGACGACTATCTTTTTTTATCATAGGATATTGAACAATATCTTTATATGTAGCCTCTTCAGGTGATTTAAATTTAGGTTTCGATGAAGAACTACTCAAATCATCAACACGGCCAAGAATATGTACCATCAATTTAATATCATTAGATAAAACTTTAGTGGTATTGTTCTTTTGACTAGATTTAGAATTTGCATTTCTTCCTGTTGAAAATATATTATCGATTGTTACTTGAACACTCGCTGTATCTTCGATAATTTCGATTATTTGACCAATAACATAAGGTAAATCCTTTTCTTCTGGTATAATGTAAATGAAATCATATTGATGATATTCATAGTCTTTATATATAAAGCCCTTATCAAAAGATTTATCAGGTGAAAGCTGTTTGGGATACACGCTGTGTTCTTTTGTAAGATGGCTTTCACATGAGTGACATTCTTCATTATCATCACAATAGATGAATTTCATATTTGGATCTTCGTGTAGTCTGACATCTTCAAAAACAGCATATTCTTTATCATACCAATACCTTTAAAAGGGTTTATCATTAAAACAAAAAATTTATTTATTGATAAATTATTATTCAATTTATTTTATTCATTTAATTATAAAAAATTATATTATTACTCATACCTATAAAAATGGTATTGATTACTTTCGAAGATAAAGGATTCATCTTTGCAAACTTCTAGATATTCAACAAATGCCTTACCAAGGATAGTATCAAGTTTACCATCAACACAAGTGTCCAACAAAAAGATTTCACGATCGCCAGCCAATTCATCAAGGATTGTTTCTTTTCCATGATTGAAGAATCTTGAATGAAACATCTTATTCTTTTTCGAATCCTCATACATGTAAATTACTTTTACAAATTGTGGTTCGTCGGATTCACCATTACGAACATATACCACATCACCAACTTTTATAATTTCACCGTTAATACTAACTGAATTATAGTAAAGTTTTTTTTGTTTATTATTGTTATTATTATTATTAACAATAGCCTCACAATCCCATTTAATACAATGAGTGATTGGTTTGATCATCACTATTGGAATATTATCACATTCTATTTCATCATCAGAAGTCACATCTGCTGCATCTTCTACTTGTTTAATTGTGATCAGTTTTCGTTTAAATAGACCTTTTGTAAGATTTTGTATGAATGGTGTAACGCATGTTTGATTTGTATTAGTCAAAACAGCTGTATTTGGATTTTTTATGGTAATATTTCTTTTTGTTCTAATGTTATCAGCATTAGTCATACCAACTTTTTTTGTTCTTGTATATGTACCATTTGATAGTATCTGAAAAAGTGTATCAAGTAACGGACATTCAAGAATTCCAAATTCTGATTGTTCAGAGATCCAAGCTTGAATTTCTTCAGCAATATAATCAATATTGTTGATTATATCTTTTTCCGTTAATTTAATTTTTATTAATTCATTACCAATCTGACTAGAAGAAGAGGAAGGAGAGGGAGAGGAAGAAGCTGATTCTTTTATAGACTTAATGAATTTCTCATAAGTGATTTCTGAATTAGAAGCCAGCGTTTCAATTGTTAAATTCGCGGCTCTAATTTTTTTATAGATAGGTTCAAAAGTTCTAAGATATTCTTCAGCTGGTTTAAGCAATTTATAAAAGGCAAATTGCGTTCGTATCCAAATTTCGCTATGATTTACAAATATAATGAAGATAAATTTTAAATTTTGTTGTTAGATAAATAAGGTATGATTTTCTTTTTCAAAGAATAAATAAATACCTTTTACTATTTTCAAGTTGTTCGATTTGAAAATGGAATATAGTAGTGGTTCTAAATTGTTGATCAGGAAGTCTTAATTCCTCACTAAGTTCATCTTCAATAAGTTCTTCATCATCTTCATCGACATATATTGCTTTTACTATTCCCGCGGCATGCAATTCCTTCCCTAGATCATCAATTTCCTCAATACTAGCAATTCGATTTTTATTGTTTACATCAAATATTATGAAATTATCAAGTGTACGGCATGGTATAGTATAATTCACGTTATCATAGCCGTCGGGAGGACATCCTTCATTGAATGAATCTTCACCTATAAGTTCTAATTTTTCATGTTCTTCTACCTCATTTTCCATGAAAACATAAAATCTTTTTGTGTTTACTATGTATATATATTGATATTATAATTATAATTATTGACAAATAGCGCATAATATATATATATAAATTTTTATAATAAATTCCAAAGAAAAAACAAAATTCTAACCAGAGCTTTTTTTTTTAGTAGTAACAGGCTGAGAAACTTTTTTACAAGCTCTATTAAAATTGAATTCTTCACTTTCATTATTATCGCTACCTGACTCACTTATTTTACGTTTAATACGACGAGGAACAGGAGTTGAACAATCTACTTCCATTTAAGATATTATAAAAAGAAATAGTAATAATTAAAAAAAAAAATTTTTTTTAAAAGAACGCGTATTTGTATATACATTTTAAAACGTATGGTGGGTGATACAGTCAGGGAATATACCAACCAAATTTGGAATTTCCAAATACTGTAATGATTGATTGATTGGGGTATTCGATCAACAAAAAAGGAAAAGCATAGTGGAAGTTTGTTGTTACACGAAACGTTATACAGAACTCATTGCTTCTGAAACTTCGCCAGTATATAGTTGTTACCTCTCTAAATTGGAGATCAAGTTCAGATCCAATTCAAATCCAGTTTATCACTTACTTTTTATTGCCAGAATGTTTGCCGTGTATTGTAAAGCTACGTTGCACAATATAAAAAATTAGTGTAACATTTCAAATTTCCCATTATGCTAAAAGGAAACAAAAACTTTGCTATATTATTTTTTATATTAAATAAACATTCAAAAATACATTATATGAGCATACTGCAACAAAAAAAGACAAAGTGAACATTAGTGTTATCAAGGATTCAGGGTTCAAAATTTAGTCATTATTATCACAATTGCATTGTAATTATAATTTAACCGTCCACTCCTATATAAAAATAGTTGATATGAAACTCATTTATATAAGATCTACTATGGAACCTAAGAATTATAGCACCATTAGAAGTATTCTAAAAAAAGAACAAGGTAAAAAAATTACTCCTTATATTTTCAAAATAAATGATACTCAGACACTAGAAACTTATCTAAGAAAAGAAAGGATTACTTATGAAATTTACCAAGAATAATAAATGTTGGAAAAAGAAAGCATCATGATGATGCATTATCACCTATTATTATTCTTGTATCTTTCTTGTATTTTACTTGATTAAATCATTAAATAAAAATGAATCATTGAATTCTTATTTCTTAGTTCTCTATATTGTACAACATGTGTGGATATTTGCAATAATGCAAAAATACATATTAATATCAATAAAGTTATTTTATTTTTTTTAAATTTCACATATGTATGGAGTTTATAATAACAGAGCATCACATGAGAATGTTAGAAATTATTATGTGCAGAAGTCTAATTATTAATTATTTGATGTTTAGTTAAGATCTGATTAAATGATTCAATTAATGTTTAGATCCATTAATAATTAGTTAAGATTCAATAATCATTTAATAATTACTTATAACTAATTATAAATTGGTTACAAGCAATATATATTTGGATATCAACCTAATTAATAGATGTTTTTTTTTGATCAAAACGAAAATGACAATTAAATTGTTCATGCCTAGGGATGGGAAATTGCATGAAAATTTCAAACTTAATGTGCACTGCATCTGCCAATCTTTTTATTTTTTTAAAAAAAATTTTATTATTATTAAAAAAAACAAAACAGATTTTAATCACTAATATTAGTCACTGATTCAGATGTATATACATCACTATCATCATTTTCACTTCAATACCATCATCTTCCTGTTCCTCATTATCATTACCAGTATCATAGTGTTTCCATTGACATTATCTTTTAATTTATTTGGATTTTTTGGGTTTTTGTAATTATAATTAAAATAAATAAACACTAATTTGAAAACCATACCAGATGTTAGTCTATTTCTTTTTTTATCATGTATATATGAGAATGCAGACCAATTTCTTTCAGGTGCTGCTGAAGATGTAGGATTGAAAGAATTTCTACAGCAAGATTAGTCAGTTCAGGGGCAACTAATGAAAAATTCCCTTTCCACCATGTTACCAAATCTGCTTCATCTATAGTTGACCATGCTAAAGAATTGTCAAACAAGCCAGTATGTTGTTTATAATGTAGTAATTGTGACCAAAATTTTCTAAAAAAAATTTAATTTTTTTTGTGTTACATTTATTACTATGTACAAAAAAAATTACATGCGCATGATTTCAAAAATTACGTGCGCATTGGAACATCTATATGGACATTCCTTTTATATTATTTATATTATGTTGATCATTTTTCAATTGTTTTAGAATAGACTATGGGTTACACTTATGAAGCACTAAATAACACCTCCATTCGAAGTAACAATTTTTATTTCTTGATTGCAAGTCATTTACTAAAATTGCCTGTTGGTTTTTGTTCTGTTTGCAAAATAGAAAAAGATGACTCTAAGTGGCGAAATATTTCAGAACAAGGAAAAGAAAAAACTGAACTAGTGGGTTATGATTAAATATAGGCAAAAGAATATGTTATAAATGCTATAATTCTTATATAGCATGTGATAGATATAATAGATATAAAAGAAAACCTGAAGATGCAACATATAAATGAGAAAACCAATTGAAATGGAAGCAAATACTAATTTTTGTTTACAAAATCAAATTATAGAATTAAAAACAGAATTAGAAAAGATTACTAGACCATCAAGTCAACATATTAAAGGTGATTAAATATTAATCAAATAAATTAATTTTATTATTATTAATAAATGATTAATTTTTACAATTTTCTGATTTTTTTATGATCAAATAAATAAAAATGATCAAAGAAAGAGAGATCCTTCGTTTAAAAGGCTTTTTTGATATGCTATATCAAAGTATAGCCCTTCTTCAAAAAAATTCCTCTACAGAAATAAGTCTAAAAAGAAAAGTAATGATTCTGTTACCAATTATTTGCCCAGTTTCGATTCCTGCTGTGATTACGAAAATTGTGAATAGCAGATGAACTACAATGATGATAATTGCATATTAATTTGTGGTCATGAATATCATTATCAATCTTCAAGATCTACAGTTTAAATGTCAACATTGTCTTTTAAAGATTGATCAAGATTTACATCACCTTTCAAAATTAATTCTTCAGACCCTCCAATTTAATATTATCTTCATTATATATAGTATTTTCATCCTCTTCTTCATCTCCACCTAATACAGATGTATTATCTAAACTTTCTAATCTATTATTATATAAGTTTCCTCAATACCATTCAATAATTAAATAAATTTTTTGTGGGAACATTTTATGATTTTGTGGAACAAATGAATGCTGGTTGTGCGTGAAAACGTGAATTGCAAATTAGCCAATCAGAATTTCATATCAAAACCAAAATTTTAATTAGATTTCAATTTCACATAATTTCGATTGCACATACAACAATAATAAATAAAGTTTGGGAAGCAGTTTTGAAGCTTGAGTCATGATTTTAAAAATTTTAATAGTGAAATAGCATTAGTAGAAGTAGCATTAGTAGGAGAAGTAGCATTAGTAGAAGAAGTAGCATTAGTAGTAGAAGAAGTACCCACACGGGAGCCTGCAATTTTTATTTTATTTTTTTATATTTGTCACTTGAAAATAGTGCACTAATCTTATGCAGATCCTGATAGCCAACAATAATATACTATCAATTATAATAAAAAACCTAAATCTTGATATTTTTTTAATAAATCAATACTTCCACGAACACTGAGTATTTTAAATGGTCTAGGACCTCTCCAATTCTTCATCAAACTATCTAAAGACTCGTCTTTAGAAATATCAACCTTAACTTTAAAAATTAATGTATTCAAGTTTTTTGGTAATGATTGGTTTAAAACAGCCAATATTTTATCACCATTCAATGTATAATCGTACACAAAGATATTAGTAAATGTGATATGTTTTAATTTGAAGCAATTATTAAATATTTCCATTAAATATTTATCTTCTTGATGATTCCTGTAACATATTGATAGAAATTCTAAATTTGGACATTTTTGTCCAATCGATTTAATAATTAATCTTAAATAACCCCTGTCTTTTGGTGTAGCGCCTATTGTCAGATCTTTAAGACCATTTCCATTGAGCGTGATAAAATCTGACAAACAAAGTAGAAATAATTGTCTAGTAATTTCCACATTCAAAGTTTCAAGATTTGGGAGTGAAATATTTTTTATTTTTTTTAATTTGTCTTGAGTTGACTTACGACCATTATCAAATAATGACAATGATTTCAAGTTTTGAAACTTTGATAATAAATAATCTAAACTATTGTTTCCAAAACTCTCATAATTAATGATTGATTTTGAATGAATAAGAATTGCTTTTTTTAAAACATCTGGTAAACTTACAGGGGAATTGTATGAATTTTTAATAACCAATTGTTTAATTTTATTTTGTGCCAAAATTAGTTGAGCTAGGCTGCAGGCCACATCATTATCGTAACATAAATTAAAATCATCTTTATTACAATCTATTTTTAAAACTTGAATATTTCTACAAGTGATTGCTAATTTATCAAGAAGTTTAGAACTACCATAAATATTACAATCCAATTCATAAAGATTTCGAAAACAATCTTCAAATCTATGATGATATATCAGCCTTTCATCTCTTGAATAAATGGCCTTAAAATTTCTGACAGTTGAATGATCTAAAATAAAATTTAATAACATTTCTTCTAAATAATAATTTGGACTAACTATGATTTTTTGTAAATTTTTGCTAATTTTGCGAAAGTCTAATTCTGTTGTAAATCTAGCATATATTTTTTGTGAATTTTTACTAATTTCGTTAAAATCTAATTTAGTTGTGAATCTGGCGTAATTATATAATGGTTGTTTCCCCAAAAATTCAAATCCTTTTAATTCAATGTCATTTTCCATCAAAAAGTTCTTATCTTTTACTAATAAACAATTAACTAATATTTTAGTGCTTTTTTCAGAATAGAATGGATTTCTCCATAAAGTTAAAATATTGATACTATGCCATTGTTTATTAACAAGAATGCAAGAATATAATGTTTTATAATCCTCTTCAATGTATTTAAATATTTCAATTAAAAGTTCAGATGGTAATAGCTTTATCATTGACATTTCATTTTTATTTTTAATATATTATTTTTTAAAAAATAAAAATAAAAAATAATAAAATGAATAAAACGAAAATGAAATTTGTAAAACATCGTTTTGTATACTACAGCGAGTCTCGGTATAACGGGCTCGGTATAGCGGATTTGGGGTTTAGCGGATAAATTTTCAAAACCAAATTTTTCTATAATAATAATAATAATAATAATTAATATTTTATAATATTAATGTTAATACACTCACTGGTGACTGATTGGTAAAATAGATCTTTTGGATTAATAACTCTCACTTGGAATGAAACAGTTAATAAGTGGTTATTAACTATTAGTAACTTGTCAGAAAACTTGCAATGTGAAATTTAAAAGTGATAAAAATAGAAAACAAAATTTAAATCTTACAAAAATATATACTAATAAACCAATCACAGTGTAGGTCAAACCTTTGTTTTTGAATTCGACGCATAAACAATTGATACATTATTAACAAGGGAGAAAAATAACTTGAAATATTTTTACCAAATTGTTGAGTTATTTATTATTAGAGAGGATTAATTAATTAAATGTTAAAAACAGCTGCTGAATTTTTTTAAAGCAAATGTAACTAACAATCTATAGAGTCACATTAATTAATTATAGTGACAAATTCCTATTCATTACGGCAATAAAATTTAATATTGTCCCTATTATTCAATACAGCTTGATCAGTAGAGTATAAGTAAACACGTCCTGTTGACACACCAACTGACAAATAATTCAAATCTTCATTTGCTCTGATACATGTTATTGGGCTATCATGTTCTGGGAATTCGTATTTCAAACAAGTGGATGAATTATCTGATTTATTAATATTCCATAACTTAACAATACCATCTGAGCCTCCAGTTAAAATCATGTTACTATTAATCCATTGAATTCCATTGATTCCCTCATATATCAGTCCATCATTTGGGGTAGTGTGAGAAAGCATTCGAAGTGGCTTGTTTTCATATCTTGTATCAAATACCCAAACTTTATTCCCCACCCCTCCCAATGCAATATATTGATCATCTGGTGAAAATGCAATAACATTTGAATCATATTCATTGGTTTGATATATTTTCTTTTCGTTAGATTCTAATTCAATCAAACGTATATTCCCATCACTCCTAACCTGGTCACTAGTTGATGTCACCCCACATGCCACCCGATATCCAGATGTTGACATTCCCAAGCAACTCACACTATTGTTACTGCCTATCTTATAATCAACTAACTTTCTTTTTGTTTCTATATCCCATAATCTTATAAAACCATCTTTCTGTGATTCAACTCCTTCAAAACCGGCAATGATGGTCTGATCAAAATAGTCAATACCATAAATTATGTCAACAATAGGTGGAGCACTTGTTGTTTTTGTTTTCACTTGCAAAATATTTTTATCTAACTTATAAGAATTGCCTTCATCTGCGTTCAAACTAAAACATGTGATGCTGCCTGAATTGTCACATGATGCAAATTGATACGTGGCCTTAGATTTGTCATGTTTAGCAACAATGCGATTTACAGTGTCTTCACATTCTACAGCTGCCAAGGGAGTACAAATTTGATCTTCTTTACCTATTGATGACCAGATAATAACTTTTTTATCAGTAGAACAAGAGTAAATAAATTTCCCTCCCTGGGAAAATTTCACGTCCGTGACAGATTTCCATAGTTTTTCATTTGTAGTTTCTGTATGATAATCATAATGTCCTTGTAAATAATATACAGTTCCTTTCCTAGCATCAAATAATTGTAAATTACCTGCCATATTATATTTTGGGTCATGATTTGCAATGTAAGCAATTGCAAGTTTAGGCACTTCATGATTTTTGAACTTTGAAATATGAATTGCCATTTCATTAACATCACCACTACCTTGATGGAAATCTATACACTGCAAATTTCCAAGTTTATCGATTGGTTCCAATTTTGATGTATCAATTTCAACTTCCAATTCCATACCACCATTATCACTGCAATCTTTTTTATTTTTACAATCATTACTATTAATATTGTTAATTTCTGGAACTATTGGTTGTGGTTCTTTACCTTTTTCTTTGAAATTTAATGGGAACCCATTTATAATTCTATAATCAAACTCATTATCATACATTTCAATTGTATTTTTTATATTCTTCAAAAATTCCTTGACATCATCATCATCAGAAAATAGATATGTAAAATTATTATTATTGCCGTTACCATTGTTATTATTATTATCATCATCTGTATTTAATATATCTGATAGGTCATCTAATGAATATTGAAAATATGCTGAACTATTATTGTTATTGCTATCGTTACTGCTGTTACTGTTATTGTTATTGTTACTGATGTTATTGAAATTATAATAGGATTGTCCTTCTAATGAATCTGTAATGAATTGATCAAATGGGTCATATTTAATAAAATCTTGA
The DNA here is from genome assembly GCA_958430865.1 of Entrophospora sp. SA101. Lineage (NCBI taxonomy): Eukaryota > Fungi > Glomeromycota > Glomeromycetes > Entrophosporales > Entrophosporaceae > Entrophospora > Entrophospora sp. SA101. Next base: position 4,671 of record CAUDNR010004147.1, on the reverse strand, counting down.
CTATCATCACCATCACCATCATCATCATCATTTCCTCTGTCATCAAGGATAATCATATTATTATTATTATTATTACCATTAACACCATTCTCTTCAAAAATAATCACATCAGATTCAATATAATCAATATTTTTTTTAATGTTATCGTTATTTTTGTTAGGTATATTAGTACTACTACTAGTAGTAGTAGTAGTAGTAGTAATAGCAGTGGTTGTTGCTGTTGTTGTAATTAGATTAGTGACAGCAGTTACATTGGTTGCAGCAGTTAGATTAGTAGGAGTAGCAATTTTATTTTTAGTAATTGGCAATGATGAACTCAAAACAACTATTTCTTCTTCTTCTTCTTCTTCTTCTATTAATTCTCTGCCTGATTCCTCACAAGAATCAGTTATAACAAGTGGATTAGATTCTGTACCTATCATAATGCCGTCAACAAAATCATCATCACATTTGTTAACTCCTTGTGGTTTTTCATCATCACTATCCAATACTATAACATAGTTAGTTTTTACTTCTTTCCATGCTTTCTTTTTCTTATTATTGTTATTATTACTACTATTAATTGATCTATTATAACAATCATATATTTGTCTCTTAATTGGGACAATTTGATTTTGTTGATTTTGTGATTGTGATGTTGGTGCAACTGTATTTGTATTTGTGTTTGTGTTTGTATTTGTATTGAGATTTAAATATGGTAAAGCATCAATTGGTTGAGAAGAAGAATAGTCGATGTTGTTGTCAAATGATGCAATTAGTCTATTATTATTATTATTATTGGTTGCAGTGCTGGTGGTGTCAGTGGCAATCGTGATTTGTGATGAGGCATCAGTAATAAAAAGATTATTGTTATTGATATTGCTAATATTTTTCTTTTTTTCTTTTTTACTATGATTATTAAATGGAGAAAAATTAGCAAAGATATCATCAAGTTTGGTGCTGTTTAAACCAGAATCACAATTACTACCGCTAAAAGTAGCATTATTACTTCTACTGGCTATACTATTACTGCTGCTGCTGCTGCTGCTGCTATTATTAGAATTACTATTTTTAATTTGATCTTGAATTTTTATTGATTCTTTAGCAATTAAATTTTTGTGATTATCAAAAATTCTAGGTGTAAATGATGAAAAAGCATAGGAGGAAGATAACAGATCTTCAAATTTAAAATCTATTATTTCTTGTGGTATAGCATAATCATGACCTAAAATTTTCAAATGCTTAACCAAGTTTTCCATTTTTAAAATATTTTTTGACCATTTATTTTGTAAATCTATCAACTTTTTTGAATCCTTTTTAAGATATGTTTTAGATAATTCAGTGAAATCACAAAGTAAATCTGATATTTTATCTAGCTGATCATAAAGCCTAGTACAAGATGCCATCATTTCTGAATGTCCTGTCATGTTATCATCATTATTACCACCGCTACTTTTGTTATTTTTAGCAGTTCCAAAATACTTTCTTCTTACCAGTTCCATATCAATGTCATCCAACATAATGGTATTACAGTTGGTAGATCTTGATGATTGTTGCATTGTGTTTTTATTTAATTTATATTTTTTTTTTATTTTAGGCCTAAAAGGTCACCGAAAATTTTGACCAGCCCATTAGAATTAAATTCATTGTGATGTCCGTAGTGACATAAATTTTAGATCTTTACCAAAATTAGAAATTTAGAAGAATTTTTATGGAAAGTGAGCGTGATCACAGCGAACAAAAATGATATTTACTTAAAGTCAAATTATACTTTGAACGACAATCAGACAAATCACGATTGAATGATAATAAATTGAGATTGATAAAAATATATTGAATTTAATCAAAGGACAAGCAGAAATTGATGATAATTAAAAACTTAATACATAAATAAATTTTTATATTTTTTAAAAAAAATATTGTTGGGAACCGGTTTGGGTATAATCGATTTAAACCCAGTTCCCATTTTTCATACTTAATATTACGATTTATTCAGTTCAAAATCAATTTATTTATTTAATGGTTACAATAATACAATTTCTTCCAATTTGTAACAACAATTTCCGCAAATTAAGGCGAACAAATCAATTCAATTCGAACCGAATCAAATAACCTAATTTTGATTCGAATTCGAATTGTACTTTGATTTGATTCGAACTCGACCACATATCCAGTATGAATCTATATAAATCATCAGAAACGTCTCCTTGAACAACAATTTCTTCATTTCCTTTGATTATTTTTCATGCAGATGATTCACACGCAAATTTATTTGCAAACAATTTTGCTGCTTTTCTCAATTCAATGAAATTTAAAACTCTTTTTCTGTAAATTACCAAAATGATGTAAACCATAAACATTTGTGATACTTGTTCGTTTATTTCGTGCAATACGTGCGATTAATTTGTTATTGTCATATTTATGTCAATATTTTTAAGTAAAAAAATTTTTTGTCGATCCTGATCGTCTCGACGAACTTTTGTTACAATTATGACAACGAATTTAGGTGGTCGGTCCCACACTTTTGTTATGACAAGGTTAGAGTGTATTAGTATATTGCTTTGTATTTGTGTGACATACAGTTGTGGCTAAAAAAAAGTTTGGATAAAAAAAAATTTTTTTTGGACAATTATAAAAAATGAAAAACACTAAAAATGAAAATAAACATTATGATGATGAAGACCCATATATTAGAAAAAAACATTATGGGGAATGTCCAACATGCAATAAATATAACACTAATAGAGCATGGTGTCAATCATGTGGTCCAAAGCTATTAACTGAGGGATGGACTAGTGGCAATAAAACATTAGATGAGTTGATTAAAAGTACACAACTTAAAGCAACTCGTTATGGTACTCATTATGGTAATTATGGTTATCTTCAATGGATTCCTTATAATGATTTAACAAATATTGAAAAGGTAGGTGAAGTTGGCTTTGCAACTATATTCAAAGCTACTTGGTTAAATGGTGATAAATATGCTGGTGGAATTAATAGAATTAGCAAAGATATGACTGTGGCATTAAAAAAACCACATAATTCACAGAATATTTCTGAAGAGTTTCTTAATGAGGTAAATTATAATACTAGTTTCAGATTTTTAAAATATTATACTGAAATTCAATATATATATTTTTTTTAGTTCAAAATTTATGCTGCATTTTATGATAAACCATTTATAATTAATGTTCATGGATTAACACAAGATCCAACTACAAAAGAATATATTTTTGTAATGGAATATCCAAGTCATAAAGGTTATGAAGACCCATATATTAGAAAAAAACATTATGGAGAATGTCCAACCTGCAATAGATATAATACTGATTATTCATGGTGTCAATCATGTGATCCAAAGCTATTAACTGAAGGATGGACAAGTGGCAATGAAACATTAGATGAGTTGATTAAAAGTACACAGCTTAAATCAACCAAGTATCATTACAATGATTATCTTCAATGGATTCCTTATAATGATTTAACAAATATTGAAATGGTAGATGAAAGTAGGTTTGCAACTATATACAAAGCTACTTGGTTAAATGGTTATAAAAGTGCAAATTATACTAATAACAAAAGAACTAGCAAAGATATGTCTGTGGTATTAAAAAAACCACACAACCCACAGAATATCTTTGATGAATTTCTTAATGAGGTAAATTATAATACTAGTTTCAGATTTTTTAAAATATTATTGTTGTAATTAATATCCTATTTGTTATTTTAGTTCAAAAATTATAAGAAGTTTCATGATAAAATTTATATTTATGGGTTAGCACAAGATCCAATTACGAAAGAATATATATTTGTAATGCATTGCATGGAAGATGGAAGTTTTCAAAATGATGAATATTCAAAGAAATGAGGAGAAGGGAATAATGAATGTACAACCTGCTATAGATATAATACTGATTGGTTATGGTGTCAATCATGTGATCAACTGAAGGATGGACCAGTGGCAATGAAACATTAGATGAGTTGATTAAAAATACACAATTTAAAGCAACAAAAAATGATAATCGTAATTATTTTCAATGGATTCCTTATAATAATTTAGCAAATATTGAAAAAATAGGTGAAGGTGGGTTTGCAACTATATACAAAGCTACTTGGTTAAATGGTTGTAAACATACTGATAAATCTGTTGCTGATGATGATAGGACTGTAGCATTAAAAAAATTACATAATTCATCAAATATTTCTGATGAATTTCTCAATGAGGTAAATTATTTTATTAATACTGGTTTCAGATTTTTTAAAACACTATTGATTATTATCATTGTAATTAAATATTTATTGTTATTTTAGTTCAAAAATTATGTAGCAATTCCTCCAAATCTATATATAATTCATATTTATGGATTAACAAAAGATCCAATTACAAAAGAATATATATTTGTAATGGATTATAAAAAAGATGGAAGCCTTCAAAATTATTTAGCAAAAAATTTTAAAAATTTAAAATGGAAAGATAAACTTAATATCCTTTGTTTTATTATTAATGGTTTAAAAATTATTCATGAAAAAGAAATTATTCATCGTGATCTTCATAGTGGTAATATTCTTCAAAATGAGGCACATACTTCATATATTACAGATTTAGGATTATCATGCCCAGCTAGTCAAACATCTGCATCAAACAAAAATGATATATTTGGAGTAATACCATATGTTGCACCAGAAGTTTTA